>WWET01007899.1:31073-44951 GCA_011038615.1 Limnodynastes dumerilii | reverse complement strand
CCGGCACCCCCCTTACACGCAAAGTGCTAAGTGTTATGGACCGAAGTTCTGTACGATAGATTTTGCATAGGAAAGGGGCTGCGTTTATCCTTTGGCCCCCAAGTTGGGCGGGGGGTAGCCTTTAAATAGTACAGTTCCGTAGGTGCACACGGAGGGTGGCTGCTATAGGCCCCCCTCCCCTCTAGGCCCTGTGTCAGTCCCACACCCTGCTCTTAAGTTAGTTATACCACTGCATTTCATAGTTATCAACTAACACTGAAAAAATGCTTCAGCGCACTATAATACAAGCATATTTACAAGGCGTTCTAGTGCCTATTATTAATATGAATACAATTTACTAATTGTAGGGTTTCTGGCTTTCGTGGAATGTCTGGGAGACTCCCAAAATTCGGGCAGTTCTCCTGCAAGTCTCCCGCAAGGCCTCAAGCCCTGCCTGGCAACACTAGTATCAGCAAATTGCTTCATTAAGCCCTGTCCCCACCCCTATTAAACCCCAAAAGGGGTAATTAATAGTGAGGAGATGGGGCTTAATGGTGCAATTTGCATAAATCGCATCAATAAGCCCCGCCCCCTGCATGCATGTATGGCTTCTCTCTGGGATCTCCTGGAGGGAAGCTTTAAAAAGTCAGCAACCCTGTGTAATTGTGCAATATCTCAGATGATAATCAGCTCACTGAAGTACCTGTGATAGAATTAATGCTGTAACTCTGGTTATGTTTTACATCTATATCCTCAGGATAATAATAACGCAGAGTTGCCTATTTTTATGTCTGGACAGGGGGTGGGGACATGCGGGAGATTTACCGGGTATCCCGGCATACCGGGAGAACAGCCCAAATTTTAGGAGTCTCCCTGTTATTCTGGGAGAGTCAGCAACCCTGTAATAACCACAGGTTCTAAAATAGAGGGCCTGACCTAGTATGGAATGTATGCCTGATGATGTAGCATATCTCTGTATGCGTTCCTTCAGCACTCACCTAGAACATTTGGCGTGATTCATAAAGCAACACAAGCAGGGGCGTTTTAATAAGTGAGGGGGCCCTTGTGCAGGAATTAGCAGCTAATGACTTCCTGCAGAGGTTAGACAATAGAGCTGACGTCACCCATTTAGTGAGCTACAAAAAGATGAATGAAGTGTATGATTCATCCTTTAATTTAATGGGTGATGTCAGCTCTATTGTCTGACTTCTGCAACAGCAGCTGAGCTGCTATAATGTAAATAAGCAACGTTTTAATGATTTACTAATGGACTGCAATCTAACTTTCCCACCATGTCGAAAAATGAGGATCACAGTTCAGAAAGCTTTATCTGAGCCCAGCTCTGTATTGCACTTGGCTGTAATGTCCATACGCAGCCTGTCATACTTATCTAGCAATTAAGAGCTGCGTTTACACCTGAATCGCAGCTAAACCTCTCACTGGACCAAAGACTATAAATAAGAGAGGAACGTTACTCCTGGGCAAAACCATGCGTTGACTCGGGGGAAAACCCATGTTAGGGTGGGGGGGGGGGAGAGCAAGTTAATTGTACTCTTTGGATAAAGGGATGTATCTTTAAATTGCTTACTGCACAAAGATAGTGACCGGCTTAACTTTCTTTACACATGGCCAGGGCCAGCGGAACCTGGCATGGCGGGGGGAGGGGGGCGCCAAGCCAGAGAGGCGCTTCCCTCTGACACAATCTCCCGCTGGTTCCGTTGCCATTCGAAAAAAATACAAGAAGATTTACTTACTTAATATGGCCGGTGCCTGGACCCAGCATCCTCCTTCTTCTGTCCTGGCTCCTTCCTGCTCCCTTCTCACTTATCGTGAAGGCAGAAGAACGAAGAGAAGAGAAGAGAAGAGAAGAGAAGAGAAGAGAAGAAAAACAAGAGAAGAAAGAAGTAATGGCACAAGCAGGGTGATGATGATAAAAAAGGCACAAGCAGGGTGATGATGATAAAGAAGGCACAAGCAGGGTGATGATGATAAAGGAGGCACAAGCAGGGTGATGATAATAAAAGGGTGCACAAGCAGGGTGATGATGATAAAGAGGGCACAAGCAGGGTGATGATAAAGGAGGCACAAGCAGGGTGATGATAATAAAAGGGTTTACAAGCAGGGTGATGATGATAAAAGAGGACACAAGCAGTGTGATGATGATAAAAGGGGGCACAAGCAGGGTGATGATGATAAAAGGGGGCACAAGCAGGGTGTGAGCATGAAAGGTCACAATATGATGAAGAATAATTATTTTATGATTTGTATTAATAGAAGAAATTTATAAAAGGGGCGCGAATATATTTTTTGCAGGGGGTTTTGGTGCCACACATGCTAGCACCGGCCCTGCACATGGCAAATTTTCTCCTAAATTAGTCCACATGAGACAGGACTTAAATAAAATTCATTGCAATCATAGGGCTGTATGCAGAGCTCCGGTCGCATTGCAATTGCGGCCGGAGTTTTCAGAAAAGTGCTACTGCACATGCGCAGTAATTTTTTACTTCTTGTAACGTAGATTGCGTACGCGCGGTCTTTAAGATCGCAAATATATGCACGCACGGAGCATACCAAACCCTCTCACACCCATGACAATGACACTCCCCTCTCTCGACCGTGCTCACGGAGACTTACGCCTCCATAGACCAACTATATCTTTCCGTGTGCGATTCTGTGTGTATATGTCCTCCGTGCGTACGTATCATGCTGTTCGTGCCCACCTTCCTTCATTTAAATGCCCCCCCCGCCCATTTTTATTTAAATTCTCCTGTGCGTATTTTTCCATCGCATATGCATACGTATCTATCAACGTGCGATTCAGAGTTCCGTACGCTAGGCACTTCCGCGCATATATTTAACGTCAATTGCGTACATCAAGTTTCTATGCATGCGCAGTTGAAACGTACCTAAAATTTCGTACGCAACGCGCCGAGAAAACGGATCTCTGAATAAGGCCCAGTATATGTATAATAAAGATCTAATTTTGTTACTTGGCTAGATATAAATCCAGTTTGCATTTTCCTAGTTGATGCACACTTCAGATCTATGAGATCAGTACACAGCTCAAGAGTTGACCGGAAATGTCTTTTTAATATTCTGTTTCCCAGGTACCAAGTGGTGTGTGTTCTGCATTATGCCCTCCCGGAACCAGACGTGCACAGAGTAACAGCATCCACACATGCTGCTATGACTGTATCCCATGTTCACATGGAGAATTCACCAATGAATCCAGTAAGGAAAATATATGTTATAGATATATATATCCACCAGCTGGTCGGTGTTCCATTTTCCTATTTCCTTAATGTGTTTTTTCAGTTCTGCAATTTGAAGATTTAGCATAACAATTGCTTAGGATCAATGGGCTGGATTCTTCATTTAAATTAATGCTTCTTAAATGCGTAGTTACAAGAACAGAGCTACTACGCATGAGTAGTAACTCTCTTACGCTATCTACGTACATGCGTATGTGCAGTCTTTAAAGACCGCATGTACAAAATCTACGTAACAAAAAGAGTTACTACGCATGCGTGGTAGCTCTGTTCTTATCACTACGCACTTAAGAATCACTGGGGGTAGATCCAGAACTATGTACACAAGTGAATTTACGCAAGCTGCTAGCGTAAAAGGGCCTATTAGTACTTATTGCGCATACGTCCGGCGGATTTTACGCCACATAACTCAGAGCATAAGGGCCAGTCACGTATCATCATCATAACTATGCACGAAGGGGCGTGCCACCCATACGACACCCGTAATTACGCTTCAGAGGCGGGGTGAGGCATTTAAATCGTATAGGATGGGCATGCAGCCATTATGGCCGACAGGAGTTACACGTTGAAAAGTTAAGGTAGGGTTTGGAAAGCGTAACACCTCTAAAGTACATATGACTGAGGGGAGTGCATAGTAAATACGCCAGCTTAAATACACTACGCTAGGAAAATAATGGAAACATTGCTCTGGATCTGGCCCATTATTCTTATGTGAGAATCTGGCCCAAGGTGTCCATTCAGCAATGAGAGACACAGTTTCTCAGACCATGAGTGTAACATCAGTCCCGCGCATGCGCAGTAAGTACAAATGGTCGTTTTTATGCTTACGACCGCCGTAAAACCGCAAGTGAATGTAGGTCTGGATCAGGGCCCTAGTCCATAGCACCAGTACCCAGTTTAGCCTAAATTAATTCCGTAACCTTGCAGCAAGTCAGGCAAAAAGAACTGCGGTATTTACTAATATTCATCTATGCTCTGAGGTCCCATGATAATCTGTGAACCTTACATCATCCTCATGCTCGGTGCTAGGGTTTTCGGCGCCCCTCTGTAAACCTAAAATTTGCACCCTCCTTATTAATTATTTAACATTAACACAATCTTGTAACCACAATAAAAGAAAGCAAATCATAGTCACTACTATACAATACAGACAGCAGCTCTGCTATACAACTCCTAATTCATCCTAAAAACTGCCACACAATACAGACTATATATCTTAGTGACAATCATACATACCATACAGACATTGGCCCGGATCCAGAACTACGGCTGTCTTCCACAGATGGCCGTAATTTGCTGACAGATAGCTACTGCGCATGCATAATAGCTATTGTATGTAATCAACGTATCATTTTGATACGTAGATTGTGTATATGTATATTACGGCGCTCCGTGGAAGACGGCCGTAGTTCTGGATTCGGGCCATTATTCTAGTGACCACTACCATGCAGGCTGCCATACAATACAAACTGCATCCTGACCACTATGCAAAAAATTCAACATTCTTGTGTCTCCAGCCTCCCCAATATCCCCTATCATGTGTCTTCAGCTCACAGTATTTCCCATTCATGTGTCTGCAGCTCCCAGTATTCCCCATTCATGTGTCTGCAGCTCCCAATATTACCCATTCATCTCACGCTGGAGCTGGGGGATGAGCGCCTGTTCAGTCTGGCGCTGGGATGCGCTGCATAACCTTGTGGAGCGCATCCCGCTGATCATCATCATTGATTTTCTTACTGAACCAAGGTCACGCCAAACCCTAGCATATGTGCAGTGTTTCCAATTCGGGACTTAGAAATTCACCAGTTTCCCAGATAATAGGAATGGACTTTGTCAGGAAAGTGTCAGGTCGGGGCCCTCTGGACAAATGCACTAATGCTGAGACAGTGATTTGGATACGAGGAGTACAGGAGTTGTGTGTGCAGGTAGTGGAAGCACAGCTGCCATCAGAAGCAATGGTTACCCGGATTATGAACAAGATACTGGAGAGAGCACAAGGAGAGCAGGAACAAACGACACAAGCAGAACAGGAACCAGAGACACTAGGGTCCAGATTTACAAAGCTGAGGGTTTGGAAAAGTGGAGATGTTGCACATAGCAACCAATCAGATTCTAGCTCTCACTTTTCTTTTACATACTAGAGAATGTCAGCTAGAATCTAATTGGTTCCTATGGGCAACATCTCCCCTTTTCCAAACTTGCAGCTTAGTAAATCTGGCCCTTGGAGATATGGAACTGGAAACACGAAGAACCCCCAGAAAACTGAAATCAATGCACAGGTTAAACAACCAGGAACCTGGAAGCAAGAACACACAAGCGAGTTTGGGGACACAAGTCAGCTGGTGGTTGAATCCTGTTGCTCTAACAAGGAGTTGATTGAGTGAGAGGTTTAAATGAGGCACCTGACTAGCAAGTCAAACAGAGCAATGAACTACACCTCTGCAAGATGACATCTACAGCTGCAATGAACACCAGCAAGTGCAAGTGAACTGAAGTAGGTCATGTTATCGACAAGAGGTAAACAAAGAAGTAGGGTACAGTGATTGTGACAGTGCAGTGATCATGAAAGATATGCGATTATCTAGCTGTACTGATGGACCTAGTCCTAGTATGAAGAGGGAAGGTCAGGATAATACTGGTGGTTTTAAATAGTATGACAGCCATGATGATATTGAATTGCATACCAGAGGTACCTAGGAACTACAGAACTATGTACCTTTAAACTACATAATGTCAGTGATAATGTGTAAATACATGATATTAACGAGTAGATGATGCAATGGCACGATCCTGCTTTGAGCAAAACTTTTTACAATGTCATTATGTCAGATACCACCTCACAAAACACTGCATGTATAAGTTGACTGTTCATTCGTTCAGCACCTGCACAGAACAGAGAACAGAACAGAGAATTACACATTGGAATGCAGTCCCCAATGGCATGAGATATACATGATGGGTGGGGGAACAGATGCAGATCATTCCGTTCATGGCCCTTCTACATGCAGACACTTAAGGTAGGGTTTTGCATGTGGAAGGTGCGTACATGTGATGGGAGTACAGGGGGGTGTGCATTCCTCTTGCACGTACGAAATATAGGATCGGTACGCTAGCTTACGTATGCTAGCTTCCAATTCTGGATCCAGTCCATGTGTAGTAGACCATTGGAGTGGGAACTAAAAAGTATTGATTACAGGGGGAGTCAAGTTAATTGTATTCTTTGCATGCAGGGATATATCTTTGAATTGCTTACTGCACACAGATACTGACCAGCTTTACTATCACACTGTTATTTAGACTTGGGATAGGAAACATCACCTCTCAACTCTAATACTGTTTGCAACAGATGAAATATGACTCCCCTGCAATTAACATGGTTTAACCCAGGAGTATCTAAATTCAAGCACTTAGTTAAGTCTGGATCCAGCCCAATGTGCCTCCTCCTTTTCCCTCCCACGACATGCCCTTCTGTACACAAGTCACAGCAGTTACATTTGGGTCTGAATAGGGTGCCACTGCATGCTCTTCAGTTCTGAGCATACACAGAGAAAAATCATGCTGAGATATGCTTTGTGAGCTTTATAAGCTCACCTCTGGATTGGGCCCTCAGTGCTTTAAAGAACAATCATTGTCCTGTACAATTACTAATATTAAACAGATAAAACAAATAAAAGGTAAAATACGGATGTATTATTTCTTAAAATATTTAATTTAACTTTGTTTCTTATTTTTTAGACAGTGAAAACTGCCAGAAATGTTCTGATGATGAATGGTCAAATGTGGAAAAGAACAAATGTATTCCCAGAATTGTAATATATCTATCACTCCAAAATGACCCACTAGCTGTCGTTTTCTCTGTAATATCTGGACTGTTTGTTTTATTTACCGTCTGTATTATTGGAATATTTGTCTCCTTTTGGGACACTCCTATCGTAAAAGCCAATAATAGAAACCTCAGCTTCATTCTTCTTATCTCCCTAAAGTTGAGTTTACTTTCTGTGTATTTCTTCATTGGTCGTCCAGTGGACATCACCTGCATGCTGCGCCAAATTTCCTTTGGAATAATATTTACTGTGTCTGTGTCTTCTATCCTGGCCAAGACAATTATGGTTTACATTGCTTTCAAAGCCACCAAACCTGGGAGCTCTTGGAGGAAATGGCTGGGGGTTAAATTGCCAAATTTTGTGGTGATGATTTGCTCATCTGTTCAAGTTATCATCAGTGCAATTTGGTTGTTAGTTTCTCCTCCGTTTCAGGAGTATGACAGAGATTCTTATCCTGGTATGACCATTATTCAATGTAATGAGGGCTCTGTACTGGCCTTTTATGTCATGTTGGGTTACATGGGGTTTCTGGCAGCAGTGAGTTTTGTTCTGGCTTTTATGGTAAGGACATTACCGGACATTTTTAATGAAGCCAAATACATCACCTTCAGCATGCTGATGTTCTTCAGTGTTTGGGTATCTGCCATACCAGCGTATCTGAGTAGTAAGGGGAAAGACATGGTCACTGTAGAGATATTTGCAATATTGGCTTCAAGTATAGGAATAGAGAGCTGTATATTTTTCCCTAAATGCTTTAATATTCTACTGCGACCTGAAATGAACAATAAAAGACAGATGTTAGAAAAGCATTAATAATAAACCAAAAGAATGTTTTGAAAGAAAATTTGTTGAAAATGTATATATATTGGTAAATATGCATAACAATTTGATTCATAAAATATATTACAATGTAAAACATTACATATGTGTATTGTGTAGATTATTGCAATACAATGGATGGAGATAACGGGCCATATACACAGATCCGTTTTCACATGGAGTTGCGTGCATATTTTTAGGTACGTGTTAAGTGCGCATGCGTAGTAACTTTATTACGGAAGTTACGTAGAATATACGCAAGTAAGTGCTTTATTCACAGACATGTGAATCACACTTGGGCTCATAAGTACGGAGGGGCGGGGTTGAATTATGTACCTGAAAAGTTACGAGTTTTGTCTGTATATTGATTATATAAATATTGGTGGGCAGCTCCACTCACCATGCGTGCAAGATACGTATAGTGGGTGAGGGCATAAATGCAATTTGTACGGTAAGGGCTGTTTCAAACCCTTACGTGTGATGCTGCATTCTGTATGTGGCCCTTATGCGATCAGAGGCTTTTGCATATGGAAGGGCCATAGATGCAAGGCGACTGTAGGGGGTCAGGGCTGGATTAAGTACAACATGGGCCTGGGGCTGAAAGAACCCATTAGAGTGGTCTTGACCAGTCATGCATTAATTCAAACAAAAAAGAGAGGGAACCAGCTAAAAGTACCCTTAGATAAGCCAACTTATGGTGCACTCTGATATATGTTATTGACACTTGACACAGCCGTTAAGATAACTTTTCTCAAAATTTTTGATTCATATTAAAATTCTTATTAGTGAGAAACACATAACGAAATATAGAAAATATTAGAAAGCATCAGCTCAAATTGGTGGAGTAGGTCAGCATAGGTGGTCAAAAATATCACAATAATTGTATAATATCAGTGTACAAATAGCAGCAATTAATATCCCGGCAGCATAATTCACAATGGTAAAATAGTAACCATTCATGAGAGAAAAATATGCAAATAGCAGCAATATGCGAACAGCATCAATAGTAATTACCAGCATAACGTTACAGTCATCATATTAGCAATGATATCATAATAAGTTGTGAATACTTGAAAATATACCGATACTCTCACCACAGTAAAAATGCTGGACTACAATAATGGTATACGCCGGTAGGCTCTGAACAGGGAGAAGACTCCTAATCTAAAGAAGGTTGGAAAGAAAATCACCCTATTCACATACCCCTAGAAGCCTCACGGCTTCTCTTCTCCCGTTCCCGGGACAGTGACTCACCCTACACTAACACTAAACACCTTTGAGTCTTACTGTCTGAAGTGACAGCTAATGCAGAGCGACATGTCCGGTGCACAGGACAGCCGAATGAAGTGAACTCCCAATGCGCGTTTCGTTTGACGAAACTTCTTCCAGGGGAAGGTATTCAGGTGAGTATCTGGGCAGGTTAATAAATGCTGATCAGCCTATCAGTGCCCTTTTTTCCACCAGACGATTGATTGCTGTGTGTGTGATGAGATACAAGCTGCTGAAAATAAGAAATAAACAGTTTCATAATTAGTTATTTTAAGAATGAGAATTGAAAATTGAAAATTTAAATAGTCAGGAAGTTATAGAGAAATGAAGGAGGATTAATCCAGCCTGATTACCAGTGTGAAATCACCCCAGCCACAGGAGCATAATGGCACTAACCCGCCCTCTCTCCCTCATTTCCTTACCCACCCGCCTTCCTTCTTTAACTGTTGTGTAGTTACGGCGAGGAACACCCCCTCAACCATAACTACGCAACAGTTAGGGACACCCGATGCAGAGTAAAGGATTTCCTTACCTATGCCAGGCAACATCTGAACAGCCAATCTTATGTATCCGCCCGCCGTAACTACGGGCAGCGTAGGTCTGGATCAGGCCCTATGATTCTATAATTAAAGTAATAAAAGTATACAGTGAAACCTCGATTATCCGGGCTAATGACTGGCACCCTTCGGCTGGATAATGGAAAAGCACGGATAATTGAAACAGTATTGAATACAGTACAGTGAATGCTAGTACAAGTGCAGGGCAGTGCTAGGAGTGGGTCCAGGGTTGTTGTAATGGCCAAATTGCAGGTAGATGGCTGTGCAAACGGAGGAGCTCCTTCACTGTGCTTCCATTCTCCTCGGCATCCAGGACACGCCCCCCCATTTTACAGGCATGTCTGCTGAGCTCAGCAGCACGGATAATCCGATTGCTGGTTAATCGAGTCACGGATAATCGAGGTTCTACTGTAATTGCATATACTTGACCGAATTTGTCAGTTATTTCAGTTGTTTTATACATAAATTTACAGGCCTTGCAGTTGCCGCAGGCAAAAGAACCCTTTAAACTATGTATACGTTTATCTCGGAGATTACTTGCCCTTTTCCAGCTCATATTAATTCTAGGGCCCACAACTTGGATAAGTCTCCATCAGCATGGAGGACATGAATATGTTTGTTGAGAATGCTAGTTATCTGTGTGGCTTCTCTACAAAAATTCCCTACAAATCTAATGGTTGGATTTTTAGGCGTACCTCTTTGAAAAAGGGCGGATCGTGCCCGAAACGCACCAGGGAACTGAGAAACTGAGCAGCTGGACAAAGTCTCCACCAAATTGTCTACAAATTAGGACCTCACGTAAGTAAGTCACCTCTGCCAAGGCCAGCCTAATCCCTTTAACGGATTGACTGCCCTTGACGAACCCCAATTGATGGTTTGTGAGTAGAGGAGATAGGATAGACTGTAATCTATCAGCCATAATTTTGGCCATTATCTTGAAGTCTAAATTCAAGAGTGTGATGGGACGATAGGAGGATGTAGAAATGGGATCTTTCCCAGGTTTAAGTAGCAGTATTGTGTGCACCTCATTGAATGAGGGGTACAAGGGGCTCGATTTGTGTATAGTGCAATATAATTTCCGTAGGGTTGGGGTTAGTTCCACCTGCAATGCTTTATAATATTTGTCCGAGAGCCCGTCTGGTCCAGGTGATTTGTGTAGGCGTAAGCCTTTAATGGCAGCCTCTACCTAACCCTCCAGAACGTCCGAGTCTAGCCACTCTCTCTGTTCCGGAGTTAAAGTAGGGAGATTTGCCTCTGTCAAAAGCTTTTCCGTCAACTGAGGATCCCGAATGGTTTCAGAATAGAGTGAAGTGTAGTAGTTATGGAAAGTGCGGACTATATATTTTGTTTTAGTTAATACAGAATTTGAAACATCATCCCGTATAGCTACTATGTGGCCCCTGCGCCGCCTACGCTTAACGATGCTAGCCAGAACCTTTCCCGCTCTATATCGTGTTTTATATAATTGACATTGGTGATCAAGTTCCACCATGTTTTAGTTTGCTTGGTTAACGCTTTACGTAGTAAAAAAAAAAAGATTAGTCCAATCATAATCAGCACCTCCGGGGCCTGGGCCCTCCTGAAAAAATTCCTCCACATTACGTTTTAGATTATTCTGTCTATCAATAAGTTCCTGACTAAGGCTAAAAGTCGCCATTTCAAAACAATTAGGCTGTGCAGGACAGACAAAAAGAAAAAGGGAGACCACAAAAGGAACCCCCTTATATTAAAACACAATAAATCACAAAGAAAGGGTGTGTCCACACTAGCTACATAAATGGCAGGTGCTACCTGATGGATAAAGGCATTAATTCAAATAAAAAAGAGAGGGAACCAGCTAAAAGTACCCTTAGATAAGCCAACTTATGGTTCACTCTGATATATGTTATTGACACGTGACACACCAGTCATGCATTAGTGTGACCAGTAAGACACATAAGGCACAATCTGTGCTCTACAATGGCTAATGGGAGGAGTTGCTGCAGCAGAGCATGCGCAGCGGCTCCAAAATTGGACATTTTACACATTAGTGACACCACAGATCTGCTCAATAGAAGAGCAACCAAAGTGTATGGGAAAACACAGGTAGAGTGCAGCAGTTGGAAGTACGCAGCCAGCTGGACGACCATTCATCATGTTAATTGGATTTCAACGATGGGGCTATTTTCAGATGTAGCCCAGGGACTGTTGTCCTATCCACCCCATTGTTAATCTGGCCCTGCAGTGGATGTGCACTGTCCTTGCATGTACAGAATGCAGGATAGCAAATTCTGTAAGTTAGCCTCCGTTACTGACGCTAACATACGGAATCTGATGGAATTCTGGATCCGGCCAAATATAACATTACTATAAAACTAACCTATTCTTGTGATTTCCATGTTGTTTTTATTTGTACCATAAAGTTTTTAAATCTAAATTAAGGACCAGATCCACAGCTATGCAGGAGAGCCCAGTTGCACATACAAAGTGTTTACTAACGTAACTGCCATCTTATGGAACTAAGTTTTTCAGACAGAAGTGTAGCCAAAATGAGCACTGCCCATGTTCACAACATCAGTGTACACAAAAGATCGGTGCGATGCTGCCCATCCGACTGTGAGCGCCTCTGACAGCACTGCGTCAGGGGAACTAGGAGTTCTACAATATTTAAATATACGCATTAGCTGTCCATTGTACCTGTGCTTCCGTAAAAATCTTACACCGTTGCAAGGGATAGTGTGAGTGGAAGGTACGGGCACAGTAAAGTGAAAAATAAAACCCACATAAAAAAACACATAAAAAAAGAAAAAGTATATAAATAATATAAATCAATCAATCAATCAATCAACTAATAAAATAATCACAAACTGGGGAAACACAAGCGCCAGCATGCCCTGCCATCTACGGCCCGCTGCGGCCTGTAATGTCCCCAATAGTAATGGATTGTAATAAAGGGCTGGTTCGTTACAGTAAAATAAATCATTGCATAAAAAAATGTAATAATATATAAAATCATACCACCTGCTTGGAAGGAATCATCATCTGTAAAGGATTCCCTCTTCTAAGCTTTTAATCCAGTGGAAGTCTTGGCAAAATAATAAAGCCCTAGTACTGATGTCATCATTCTCCTAATATTAAAATATCAATTTACCAATTGCACATTTTATACTGTCCAGCGCCATCATAATATGCAGCTCTTCACCATTCACATAAATCACTGGAGCTTACAGTCCAAATACCATAAGACAGACAGACACACACACACACACACACACACAAAAACCTATTAACATGTTGTTGAAGTGTGTGAGGAAACCAGATTACCCGGAGGAAGCCCACACAGACACAGGGAGAACATACATATACTTAAATGCATAAACAATAGCAGCCCCTGGCTGTTGGAACCCAGTCTGTACAAGTTGTAGTGTTTTAAATTTGAATTCATGAATGAACTTCTAGATCTATCCGAATCTTCTGATCGGTGATCCATTCGTAAAAAAGTCAGAAGCTTATGACTCATATCATCATAAAGCCATAATCATACGAAAAGCCTATTATAGTCTCTGGAACCTATGATTCAATGTATAACTTAGGTCCCCAAGATGTAGAAACATTTCTTCCGTGCTGAACAGCTGCTTATTATTATTTTACCACAAGAGGGAGACATATACTTGGTTTGAATACAACTATCATCTCGAAGAATCCACTACTAGTGATAGCATGGAAATGGAAAAAGATTCCACTTTTCGCAGTGCTCAGGTCCGATAATGTAAGGATCTGCAGATCTCGGCTGTATTCAGCCTTCCAAGAGTGCATTAAGGAGGCCATTTCCCCTGTATGGAACCAATCAGATTTAAGCTGACATTCTGTAGTATGTAATAGTAAAGTGAGAGCAACAGCTCCACTTTTCCAAACCCGCAGCTTAGTTAATCTGGCCCCTGAAGTAGAAAATATTACAATTTCAGTAGTGACATTCTGATATGTGCAAAATGCCCACACGATCAGAAAACGTCCACTTTTTTGTAAGTCAGAATCTGGTCCATAGTTAATATTTAGGCAGAAATGTTTAATCGTTTCCTGAGCATCGAAGCAAACAACTGGTGGTTGTCCCAGCTAGAAGGATAGTTCATATATATAACTTTAGTGTCTAGGGGACTGATCCAGAACTAGCGACATACTGTA
>WWET01007898.1:26450-44961 GCA_011038615.1 Limnodynastes dumerilii | reverse complement strand
GTCCATCGTTAATATATGAAATAAAAAAAAAAAATTATATACTGACAAATTATATTAACATAACGTGACCTAAAAAATAATAAAAAAAATAAACAGCATACAATATCTTTCAATAAAAACATAACCTTTTTTATTATGTTGACACGTATGTCTTTTTATTCATCTGTCAACGGCAAGAATAACCTGTAATTATAAATGACAGCTATTTCTACATGTCGTGTAAGTTTTTTAGTGACAGATTCAAATATAACGAAAGAAAATAGCTACCATGGTCAATGTAACCAATAATAATGACACACCTTTCTTTTCATAAGCTGCTACTAAATAATCAATATCAATATTGCATATAAGATCCTATGGCAAAGAAAAAAAAAAACAATAGGAAATTGATATACATTTTTATTTTTTCTCATTTACAAACAAGAAGATTTTAAATAATGATTACCAGCATCCTGCATCCTGCATCCGTGGTACTGTGTTCCTCCCACATACGCAATTCCAAAATGAAATAGCAGGTGACATAGATATTGAATGTTCTTATCCAAATTCTTCTTAACCTACATAAATAACGACAATACAACATGATATTAATTATATGCTGTATCAAGAATTTTCACAATAGTTTACAAGTACTCAATTAATATTTTCTCACCATAATGTGTGGTACAATGTTCTTCCCACATGCTTAATTACGTTTAACATCACATGTGACACCATGATTTTAGATAGTTCTTAAAAAAATTGTAGATGACTTACTATAAGAACAAAGAGAAATGTATAAATAATTTACATCATTGATGGAAATTTTATGATAATTATGAAACACTTATTATAGTTCGTAAAATCATGATCATCTTACCAGCATCTGTGGTACTTTAACTTCCCACATCTACATGAACTATTGTGATGATACGTCACACCATGTATATAATTAGTTGCTTTTAGTTGTGCCAAACATTGTAGATAACCTCCTAGACCAAAAAAAGATATGTTAATGTCACATTGACAAAATACTTATGCATTATTTATAATATAACTAAATTCTTACCAGCATCCGTGGTAGTTTGTTCCTCACACATCCACAATGCTTATTGTCCTGATTCCTTTAATTGTAAAGTATATGGTGGGCTATGGCACTTAGATAATCCTGCAGAGTATAATCACTTCGGTGTGCCACAATTTCCCGTATAGCCCTTCTTCTCTGAACATTGTCGTGTCTTGGCGGAGTCTTTGGAATTCTCCGTATACATTTACAGATCTGAATTTCTGTGATTTTTTGTTCATTGTGAAATTTTTTAATAATTCTGTATACGTCAGGTTTTCCAGACAATAGTGTAGTGTTCCACCGTCTGTGCCATCCTTCAATTTTATTCTGTGTTCTGGGTATTCCAAATGTCTCATTGTCATACACAGACCATAAGCTTGGTGGGAAAATAGGATTAGGTCTTGAAGCGGACCTGGTTGCTCTTTGAATTCCTAAAACATATGTCTCTTGGAAGTATTGAACCAAGGGATCCGCTTCAGATGGCATTAAACTTTTAAGTACCACACCCTAGAGATGATATTGAAAACCAAATGACTTTATGAGTTGTCCAAGGGAAGAGGTAATATCTTACTGTGATATTATACATGTCTGTATCTGTACAGTGTATAATCACTTACCTGGGCTGTGATATTATATATGTCTGTATCTGTACAGTGTATGATCACTTACCTGGACTGCGATATTATACACACGTCTGTCCTGTAATGTATCCCATGTCTGTATCTGTACAGTGTATGATCACTTACCTGGGCTGTGATATTATACATGTCTGTATCTGTACATTGTATGATCACTTACCTGGGCTGTGATATTATACACATGCGTGTATCTGTACAGTGTATGGTCACTTACCTGGGCTGTGTGCTGTTTTAAAGGTGCCATCCATAATCCAGTATGGTGCCTCTGCTAGCTTCTGCAGGTTTTCTTTAGTGGCAAATAAAAGTGTCCTATCATTGTCCCATGAAGAATCTCTACCCAAAAATTGCATTCCATTAATGTTCCTTAAATTTTCGGGTACATCTATGTCCATCAGACAAGCTGGTTCCGCTGGACCTTCGTCTCTCCTTGCTTTGCGAATCACCTGTCTCATGGCATCTCTGTTTGGCAGGTGAGCAGCACTTGTAGTTGGAAGGGACGACTGGACTGATTGAATGATTTGAGCAGGAGTGTCAGCTGTCTCAATTGCTTTTCGTTTAAGAGAATTGCTCGGGCTTCCATGATCACAGTCTTTTGTGGTTCTGGGAAATGAACGTGCTCTTTTAGAACTCCATTCCTAAGAACATGCTCTCCGTTAATAATGTCTGTTGTTGCTCTCACTGGACAACCGAATCTAGCTTTGTCCACACATGCCCCGTACACAACATCTCCCACTTGCTTGTTCTTGCTGAACAAAAATCCATTGATGTTCAGCTGCATAAGGCCTTTTCTTGAAGGTACAAGTTTAATGGTATATTCGTCCATCTTGCGTAGAATCTTGAAAGTATAAAAATGAAGAAATGTAAATCCGAAGTTTAAAATTGTCTTAAATCCAAAAAAGGGTGTCTGAGGTCCAAGGGTTCGAGTGTTCCAAGGTATAGATTTCCGCTATTCCAAGGTATACAGTCTCTCAAATCCAAGGTTTCAGAAAAGTGCAAATCCGAGTTGAAGAATATCGAAATCCAACAGTAAGTAAATACAGTATCGCAATCCAAATTGATAGAATCAATTCTGCTTTGTCTTGGCCCTGCTTCCACTTTTATGCAAGACCATATGCAAATTATTTATATTGTCACGTTTATGTTATCCAATAGAAATGTCCGTAGTACTTGAGCTACAGCACAGACAAAAAATAAACAACCTTTATTTCACATAATTGTTTATGTAAATTTCTTATGTTCTATTGTCTATCGCTTGGCGCCTGTCTATGTGTCATTCATATTTAACCTAATTTATAGTAAGCCTCTTCATCTTCTGTTGACCATGATAAAAAAAATTAGGCAATTGCTACATATTCAAGTATTTTGACCAATATTACAAAATATAGTTCAATAACTTTGCACCGTTGAATTTCTATCACTGTTATTCTTTATATTAAGTTTTTATGTTTATAGTCACATTACTGTGAAACTTCGCTTTCTGGCGAACGTAACTTAGTCAACGTGTACCGCTATACAAGCACTGGCAATCGTGCATAGAGAAGTGTGTACAAGTGTTTGTCATGAAACATGGCTAAAACATCGGTCATTGACTGTACAATCTCATTCTGATCGATTTTATGTGTCTGCATTACACTGTGAGCTTTGAAACATCGCTTTCTGGCGAACGTAAATTAGTCAACATGTACCGCTATGCAATCACTGGCATAGAGAAGAGAAGTGTGTAGAGAAGTGTTTATAGAGAAGAGTGTACAAGTGCGTGTTAGCATTACATTTGAAAGTAATGTATTTATGGTATTACACAAGCTGTATAAGCCTATATATATAGATATATATATATAGATATAGATATATATATATAACTTTCTAAGGTGTCTCACAAAATAATGCAACAATGTATGATAAGCTATAGATGTACATTTTTTTATTCATTTATGTATTTCTGACACTGTAGACGTAATTTTATACTTTAAAAATCACAGTTTACACCCTTGTGTAGTTTTCTATGTCCTTCAGTTTTATAATTACGACTGGCAGTTCTATTTCTATTGTTAATGGCAGACACAATGTCTGTGTATTTTGAATTATTCCTTTATCCCTCACTTTGACAAAAAATCAGATCACATATCGTGATGTGATTACAGCTGCAGACCTGGACACCTGCAGACATAGATAAATACGTTTAGACTTTCAGACCTTACTAGCAGGCAAATTAAGAAATGTATTGACTCCATAGTCTTAATGTTGGTTAATACTATATTAATTTTATGCATCATGGCATACAGCATGTAATGAAACAAATATATATATTTTTTATTTTAAAATATTTGTGTATCGAATATTGTAACATACTTCAAGAAGTAGACATAAGGCATGTTTGATAGCATTTCTGTCATTTTCAATTTGTAGTTTTATTTGTTAATTTATGACGTTATGCTATACTTATAAAAGTTACGGAGACACATTTATTGTAATGTATCTTGTAGTTACATTTATTGACAATTGTGTGCATGTGCCTGTCATCAAAGACAGAGCTATGTAATCGTTCATGTAGTATACAAATTGATGGAGAACGATTTCATGTGTGTTTGCATGACAGTGGCTCTGCTATATTATTTATTATTTTGACTGGCAGAGCTTCAAAATAAATGCAACAATGTTTTTGTAAAATAACTTTGTTTGTAATAATACAATTCTTATTAAACATTTAACGATTTGTCGAAGTAAATACAGGATACAGTTTAAAGTTATGATGCTAATTTTCTTCATAATATATTACAAAAGGATTGTGTTATCCATAATAACAGAGATTTCGTAAAATATAAAAGCTTACTATTGTAAAAACTAACTATATATTTTGGTAATTCTAGTGTTATGCATGCCTATTGTTTTCTAGATTGTGTAAAACAGTACAACGTGTCTACAAAATTAGGAATGGCAGTTTAAAATGAATTACAAGTCGCAGACACTATGTCTGAGTGTAAGTAATTAGTCCTTGGTCGTGCAGTGTGTAATTTGTCATATCTGCAATAGATTTGTCCTTGACACGTCCCTTTTTCTTTTTGATAAATTAAACGACACCTACTATTATCTGTGTAGTATATGCAAAACCTATTTGCATTCTATGTAAATGTCTTCCATTGTTAATGTCATTATGTTCAATGTACTACATAGATATAGACTTGCAAAGATTGCAACATGCTATGCTATGTATGCATCTGTCTGAATAAATAAAATACTTAAAAAAAATTTTGTAAATATAAAAATATTCTTGTAAAGTTTGACTTTGTAAAACTGTCATTTTTCGTTCATTTTAACGTTTACAAAAACTTTTTTTATTTGTGAAAAACTTTAAGTGCTAAGAATGTCTTTTAAGGGAATGTAGGTCCAGAGGATTGTGGTTCTGAGATGGAGGTGGGGGAGGAGGTAGAGAGTGCGTCCTTAAATCATCACTTTCCCTATATTCATACAATTGCCTCCTAAGGATAACTTGCACTAATCCATTTGGTGGACGGATCATTCCAGGAAAGTAGCTTGCAAGTGGTACTGGTGTCGTTCTCACTGTCGTGGAGGTCACAGAGGCAGTCGAAAATGTAGGGTAGAGGGAATAAGAAGGGGGGTGTGCATGGGCAGGAAGAAAGGGGGAATGTGTTGGGTTGTGTGAAAGTGAATGCCCAGAGGAGGGGGATATGGTATGGGCAGGGGATGTTGCATGGGCAGGAGAGGGAGAATGGGCAGCAGGTGAGGGTGATGTAGCTGATGCAGATTTTGTAGAAGTAGGTCGAAGTCTTCTGACACGTGATCCTAATTTTAGATAAAATACATATGTAAGTACATGGCAATAATAAAATTTACGTAAATCATGCAGTAATACATATTACAATAATTTTAAGAGACGCTTCACACACCGTGTTTAATGTTATATCACCTTCTCTACTACTCCAGCAGTAGTCAATGCTGTATATGTATGCACTAGCTAAATAATTGTGACATTGTTACGATAATCGTTACTTGGTGCTGCTGTATTGTTCAGAGATGCTGCAGCTCTAAACCGATGTTCAAAGCAGCTATGAGATCTGTGCAGGTATACGTTTTTACAGCTGTAAGAACTGTATAGGGCATATATACACAGCTGCGGCTATTGCAGGAGTAGTACAGATAGGCGCTGTGTGAAACGCGGCTTCAGCAAATTATTATCTGTATTATGCCTGCAACAGCCGCTGCTGTATATCCATGTGCCATGCTGCTCTGACAGCTATAAAGTCGACCTTCACAGCTATCAGAACAGCTTTATACATAGATATACAGCAGCAGCAGCAACAGCCCTGCCCCCTCCCCTTTTCTGCTAGGATTATCAGTCACAGCAGAGGAGGTGTATGGTGCATCGGTCACTTTCGTGAAATTGCCACGTTTATCGTCCCACCACCTGCTAGGACCGATAATCGTCGTAATGTATGGAAATAACAGTACAACAAATCATTTACATACACATATATATAGACAGTACAAAATAATAAATATTTCTTTTTATTGTATACTTACGTGCTATGGACCTAAGCAAATGCCTGAGAAGATGGGGCTGACTCCTTTGTAAATGACACCAGCGACGTTGCAGCTGTGACACTCGTCTGCGTCGCCCAATCTTTGAATAAATGAGCATTTGAGCCCTAGCATAGGCCCTACGCTCTGCTGTGTTGTAATGCTGTAAATGGGGTCGTATGTGGTCCATTGTCCAGACTAAAATTCTCAATTCTGCCATTGTGAACTTAACAGTTCTCGCCATGTTGCGATGGACTGTCCTGTAATGCGTTCATACACTATACCCTTGTGCCTAATTTCTAAACGTTCTCCCATTGGCTAATGTTCGTAAGTTCCACCCACACAGAGCATGAAAAAACTTTATTGAAAGTCAATGAACAAACCTGATTTGTTGAAAAACAAAATGGCGAGAGCTTCCCGCTTTTCAAAACTAGAGTTGTTAATTCTGGTCCATGAAATGGACAAGTTGGACCCTGCAGTCCCACATACAAATGCAGAAAAGCGGGCAGCGTATGTGGCGGTTAAGAACCGCATTAGATGGGAGTTGGTCAGAGGCGCCATGTAGGCCAATTACAACGGCGATGGTCAGACCTTCGTAGGTGAGAGCCTGCGAGGCTGTATCGTTTGAGGAGAATCATTGCAGGTAAGTGTTAAACAACATTAATAATTTGCCAAATGTGTGTGTTGCTGTTCGTTCATCTAATATCTATCTATCTATATCTATCTATCTATAATATGAATATTACAGTAACAAATGTATATTTATAAAAAAAAAAAAGAGTTTTTTTTCTTTTTTTTGGTGTTCTTTTTAAGTTGAAATTTGAATGTATGAAATGTTAAGTGTCAATGCTGACTTTTCTGCAGTCTTGTTTTGTGATTAATTTTATGTTTCAAAATTTTTCTTTTAGTACATAAATATGAAGACAAAACTAAGTTAATTTACATATTTATTAATACTATTATGTTTTTGTTTCATTTACTTAGCATCCCTACAACGCAGGCGAAGAGCTCCCCAGCTGCAAAGATCCTCTTCCTCCTCTTCATCAACCTCCACAGCCCATTCCCAAGGCACTTCTCGTTCCTCCTTCTCCTCTTCCCATTCCTCTTCAGACTCCCAAGAAAATTCCCATTCCTCCTCCTCCTCCTCTTCACATTCTCCCTCACACTCCCCTGTCCATGACCCCTCACCTGCATCTTGCCCTGCCCAGGCCCACTCCTCTTCGCATTCCTCCTCCCCTGCCCATGGCCCGTCCTCTTTCCATTCCCTTTCCCAATCCTCTGGCCATTCCCATTACCACTCACCCTTCTCTGCCCATCCCTCATTCCAGTCAGGCTCACCTGGCCCTGGCTTGTCCTTGCCCGTTTCCCCATCTAACACCCCTCACCCTTCCGCCACCCAATCAACTTCCTATTCCCTCTCCCCTACCTTTCCCACTGCCTCTGAGCAAACAAGCCCAGGTATGGCCACACCAGGACAAGGCTATAGAGCTGAGGGTCCACCAAGACAAGGCTATAGAGCTGAGGGTTTCAGTAAGTATATTCTGTTTTTTAAAGTCTTATAATTGTAAAATACAACATAACAAACCTTTATGTTAGCAACTTATCCATATGAAAAAGGTCATGTATTTGTTCAATGTAGACTTTAACGTTCATGTGAAGTACAAAGATGCAGAAAAACTGAACAGTTTAGTTCAAGATTATATGAAACATCAGAATGTAGTACTGAAAAAGTTGTAATGGCTAAAATCAAATCACAATAGCAATTGCTGCTGTCATTAATGCTTTATCATATTAGCATTACAAAACACATACATTTTTAAAAATTGAGAATTCAAGTGTAAATGTTCAGCACATTTTGTTGTGAAAGAGCAAATGCACATATTAATGCATAAAGAGTAAAAACCAAAATACAGAAGACAGCAAGGCAACAGTGACTCTCAGCAGTAATATCACAAAATATGAATTTAAAAATGATGGCCATGAGCATTATGTAATCACATTATACCAAAGGAGATGAGATATGTATAGCATGTTAAAATGTGATAGTTATTAATAAAGTTAATATAACTTTTCAAAAAAATAAAAGCATTAATTATAAAATATATTAATTTAAAGACTGAGGTCTTCAAAGCCACTCAAACCATACAAACCCTCTTTAGGGTGAATGACAGGCAGAACTGTGATAATGTTTTATATTGCATAACTATGTAATAATTTGTGTTTTTAATTATTACTCCATAGGTTTAAACGACATGCGACAGAGCCCTTTGTGGTCTGAATTCAGGGCCATATTAATTACCCTGACTGTCCTGGTGAGGGCTGCAAATGTCTATTTGGCAGCAATACATGAGGATTGTATGCAGCGGAGGGCCGCGGGTGCAGCACCACCAACTTCTGCCCCCCCACCTCCACCACCACCACCAANCCCGACCCCTAATTTAAGTAAAAACGGGGCCGTATGAGCCAGGGGGCGGAGCCTAATGACGCGATTTGCATAACACGCGTCATTAAGCCCCGCCCCCCGCATGCGGCGCAAGCTTCTCTCCGGAATCTCCCGGAGAGAAGCTGCAAAAAGTCGGCAACCATGACATACACCTATATCTAAGTGTACATATATAGATAAATGTCTATCTATGTAAATATATATATGTGTATATATATATATATATATATATATGGTGCTAGGTATGTTGAGGAGGGGGCGCTTAGAACAGGATATGATATAGTAGGGGTCAAAGGGCAATATAATATGTGCAGTGTATGGACTCACAAGACAGAAACACAGAACATAGAGGGAAAAACGAAAAGAGGGAAAGTCATTGTGCAGTATATCAAACCCTCAGTGGATTTAAAATAAAATAAAGAATGGTTCCGCGTACCAATTAAACACTTTGCACAATTCTATGCACAAGCAAAAGACAGGCAATATTTTTAGATCAGTCAGACGTATGCAGTCAATCAATAATACCGGACCATAAAGTAATGTTAAAACACACTTTACTTCATCAAATGAATATAAAATCTGCTTACCAGAATAAAAAGATAAATGAGCATTTTGTAAAATAGGCAATATCAGCGTCTCTTATCAGCGTCTTATCTGTGTATTTGGGCAAAAAGATCCGCCTCCAGGGGTTACTCGCTCCCAGCGGCGTCGGGTCCATGGTAACACAGTATGCTGAGTGTAGCTGAGTATACGGTTAGCAGTTCGACTAGGCAGCTGGTCCAGGTATCAGTATTAGGTCCTACGCGTTTTGTCCTAGGGGTGTTGATGCACCCTTGCAGACTTCCTCAGGGACAAGTAGTGGATGCAGGCATCTCCTTGGCGCCTTTTAAGGATGAGTCTGACTGACAGTTCTCTCTCGTCAGGTGACCGCACGGCAAACCCCTGACAATGTAACAATCTTTATACATTTTGGACAACATGTAACAAGAAGATTTCTACTGCTAATTTGAAAAATGGAAGTATTCTATTTGTTTAAGGACTATGGTTTTTATATAGAAAAAGGGGGTTAATCATTTATTTAATAAATTATTTATACGTAATGGGATATTTAATATTATAATGGGGTAAATTATGCTTGGGGGACGTAAATGTGCATATGGGGATGGTAGTTCTAATTTTAAAGGGAGAACTTAATGCTCAAGGTGACTTGTGAACTATATTAGATAGGGGTGCTAAATAGTGAGGGTTAGTATGATTCATGTTTCGCACATTGTTGCAAGGCTAAGTTGTAGTACATAAATTATAACATTATTAATTATTTATATTCGATATTGGACATTAAAGGAAGATAATTTTTTTTATACTAAACATTGGACATTTAAAGTAAGATAATTAAAACATTAAATGATATAGCGTATAAGAGAATATACATCTCACGGATCATTATTTAAAAGGAGGTGATATCCTCACAGAACTAATGAAGGAGGGGATATTTACAGGAAGAATTTATTTATTTTGAATATAAACTCAGGGTGGGGGGGGAGGTAAATTGAAAGCAATAGGGTTTTATGCACTGTGAAATAATCTAAACGGATAGCAGGGCCATGTGATCTAACCCATATGCGAATATAGCGTACATCCACATGTGTCCCCATCCCTAATTACTAAAGAACCCATAAGATAGAGGAAGAAGTGGGAGGGATCAATCCAGGAAGGGAGCTATCTCATATCCTTCGTTCAGGCCATAAGGTTTTAGCGTGTTTAGTTTAAAGATCCAATACATCTCACGTTGTGAAAGTTCAGAGGAGGATCAAAGAAAAAGCAAACTAAGGAAGAATTAATTGACACCACTAATCCACAGGATGTTGGAATCTTTAACCTTTCAAACTACACTCTCAATAACAGCGATATCACACTGCTAAGTAAAGGCCTCTCATTCGCCCCCACTAATCAACCTAATAAATTTGACTTGTTCATAGACCTCAACAAGTTCCTCCGAAATCTCACTTTGAAAAGACATTTTTCAAGGATTAACACAGCTGCAATAAGAAACGATGAAAATATACCCAATAAGTCCGGGCTGAAGTGTCCATCCAAGTTCTACCCCCTGGAGTCAAGGAGCCAAATCGATACATTCTACGAACTAGTGAAAAGAGATCTCAACAAACTAGAAATCAACAAAAAGAATGAAAACCTGACCCATGAGGAGAAAAGATCATTGAGAACTCTAAAAGAAAATGAGAATCTTGTCTTCAAACAAGCGGACAAAGGAGGAGGCCTTGTCATATTAAACCGCACTGACTATGAGACCGAAGTACTCCGCCTACTCTCCGATAAAGATTCATATAAACCACTCACCAAGGATCCCACAGAGGACTTCCTCAACGAACTAAGACCTATTCTCCTAAACAGCATGAGAAAAGGGATAATAAATAAGGAAGAATTCCAATACCTACTGGTTACCAATCCCATCATTCCGACCTTCTACTGTTTGCCAAAAATACATAAACGACAACAACCCTCCCGGACGCCCTATCGTGGCCGGTATAGGATCACTCACCTCCAATATATCCGAATATGTGGAGATTTTCCTACACAAATATGTAACAAAACTCCCCTCATATATAAAGGACACAACGGCCGTGCTACAACAACTGAACCCAATAATATGGGAGAAGGACTGCCATTGGGTGACAATTGACGTACAGTCACTTTACACATCCATACAACACAGGAGAAATGATCATGTATATCCTCACACACAATTATTTCAAATTCTTGGACCAATTCTATATACAAACATGCGGCACAGCGATGGGGACCCCTTTCGCTACCAGCTTCGCGAACCTTCACATGGGAAGCTGGGAGAGGAAGTTCATCTACAGTGATCATCGTTTCAGAGAATATCTATACTTCTATAGGCGGTATATAGACGACATCCTGATAATCTGGAAAGGGAGCCTGGAGAACCTCAATGAATTTTTGGAATGGATATCAACGAATGACTACAATTTAAGCTTCACGCACAAGACGTCGGATGAATCTATAGAATACCTCGACTTACTACTATCAAAAGAAGAATCTACAATACTTCCAACTATATAAAACCAGTGGACACAAATAGTTACCTGCATTTTAAAAGTGGACACTTAAGAAATTGGAAAACAAACATTCCCTACTCCAAATTCTGCAGGGTAAAAAGGAATTGCAAGAAAATAGAAACTTGCGAACGACAACTAGAGGAGTACGGAAGATTTATAGAAAGAGGTTACCCCAAGAATTTCATAGAAGGAGCCATCACCAAAACAAAACTCACAGAAAGAAAAACTTTACTTGAATACAAAGAGAAATCAGAAACCCAAGCACCCCTATCCTTCATAACCAAATACAACAACTCGGAGGGACACATCAAAAGGATTCCACAGAACCACTGGAGTATCTTACAGACAGATCCAGCACTTCAGAACATCATACAAGAAAAACCAAAGATTATATATAAAAAAGCGAGGAACCTAAAGGAGATCCTAGCCCCAAGCCTGCTAAGCAACAAGAAAAGTGGATCTAACACCTGGCTCAGTAGAGGCCAAACGGGCTCATACAAATGTGGACACTGTATTGTCTGCAGAAATGTCAACCAACAAGGAAAGTCGTTCATGAACACCGACAAAACCGAAACATTCCAAATCAAAGACTTTATGAACTGCTCAAGCACGTCGGTGATATACATGCTGGAATGCACATGTGGACTAAAATATATAGGCAAGACTAAGAGAATGGTGAAGCTAAGGATACAAGAACACCTACGCAATATCAAAAACAAAATCCTTAGCCACTCTGTGTCAGAACACTTTGCAAGAGTGCACAAATCCGACCCCACGCATCTTACAGTAACATTTATAGAAACGGTGAAACTAGGAGAAAGGGGCGGGGACCTCCCCAAAAAACTTCCACAACGTGAGATGTATTGGATTAACGTGTGTTAATCCTTGAAAAATGTCTTTTCAAAGTGAGCTTTCGGATGAACTTGTTGAGGTCTATGAACAAGTCAAATTTATTAGGTTGATTAGTGGGGGCGAATGAGAAGCCTTTACTTAGCAGTGTGATATCGCTGTTATTGAGAGTTAAAGATTTCTTCATCCTGTGGATTAGTGGTGTCAATTAATTCTTCCTTAGTTTGCTTTTTCTTTGATCCTCCTCTGAACTTTCACAACGTGAGATGTATTGGATCTTTAAACTAAACACGCTAAAACCTTATGGCCTGAACGAAGGATATGAGATAGCTCCCTTCCTGGATTGATCCCTCCCACTTCTTCCTCTATCTTATGGGTTCTTTAGTAATAAGGGATGGGGACACATGTGGATGTACGCTATATTCACATATAGGTTAGATCACATGGCCCTGCTATCCCTTTAGATTAATTCACAGTGCATAAAACCCTATTGTTTTCAATTTACCTCCTCCCCCCACCCTGAGTTTATATTCAAAATAAATAAATTCTTCCTGTAAATATTCCCTCCTTCATTAGTTCTGTGAGGATATCACCTCCTTTTAAATAATGATCCTTGAGATGTATATTCTCTTATACGCTATATCATTTAATGTTTTAATTATCTTCCTTTAAATGTCCAATGTTTAGTATAAAAAAATTATCTTCCTTAAATGTCCAATATTGAATATAAATAATATAAATAATTAATAATGTTATAATTTATGTACTACAACTTAGCCTTGCAACAATGCGCGAAACATGAATCATACTAACCCTCACTATTTAGCACCCCTATCTAATATAGTTCACAAGGCACCTTGACCATTAAGTTCTCCCTTAAAATCAGCACTATCACCTTCCGACCGTCCCCATATGCACATTCACGTCCCCCAAACATAATTCACCCCATTATAATATTAAATATCCCATTACGTATAAATAATTTATTGAACAAATGATAAACCCCCTTTTTCTATATAAAAACATAGTCCTTAAACAAATAGAATACTTCCACTCTTCAAATTAGCAGTAGAAATCTTCTTGTTACATGTTGTCCAAAATGTATACAGATTGTTACATTGTCAGGGGTTTGCCGTGCGGTCACCTGATGAGAGAGAACTGTCAGTCAGACTCATCTTTAAAAGGCGCCAAGGAGATGCATGCATCCACTACTTCCCTGAGAAAGTCTGCAAGGGTGCATCAACACCCCTAGGACGAAACGCGTAGGACCTAATACCGATACCTGGACCAGCTGCCTAGTCGAACTGCTTACCGCATACTCAGCTACACTCAGCATACTGTGTTACCGTGGACCCGACGCCGCTGGGAGCGAGCAACCCCTGGAGACGGACCATTCACCCTAATACACAGATAAGACGCTGATAAAAGACGCTTATATTAGCTATTCTAGCTATTTTACAAAATGCTCATTTATCTTTTTATTCTGGTACGCAGATTTTATATCTATTTGATGAAGTAAAGTGTGTTTTAACATTACTTTATGGTCCGGTATTATTGATTGACTGCATACGTCTGACTGATCTAAAAATATTGCCTGTCTTTTGCTTGTGCATAGAATTGTGCAAAGTGTTTAATTGGTACGCGGAACCATTCTTTATTTTATTTCAATCCACTGAGGGTTTGATATACTGCACAATGACTTTCCCTCTTCTCGTTTTTCCCTCTATGTTCTGTGTTTCTGTCTTGTGAGTCCATACACTGCACATATTATATTGCCCTTTGACCCCTACTATATCGGGTACTGTTCTAAGCGCCCCCTCCTCAACATACCTAGCACCATATATATATATATATATATATATACACATATATATATTTACATAGATAGACATTTATCTATATATGTACACTTAGATATAGGTGTATGTCATGGTTGCCGACTTTTTGCAGCTTCTCTCCGGGAGATTCCGGAGAGAAGCTTGCGCCGCATGCGGGGGGCGGGGCTTAATGACGATGAAAAATTATTTGTACAAGTTATAATGGTTGTATATACATATATGGTATATATGATTTTTAACATATCTTTGGAAAGTAACTATATTGTAGGCACATTTATGCAAACCACAACAATTTTACATCATCACAGGTGGACATTGCCGCAACATCACTTAAAATAAGGCATTGGTAGGTACACATTGCCCTCAATTCATGGTACAGCATCCTTTTTAACGTTTCATTTTAACCTATTGTGTAAGAAGGATAGAGACACATTAAAAATCAGATATGCAATATAGGCCTTTGTTACAATTATGATTGTCAGTGATACTTCAATGACACTAGTTAGTAGGGCAGGTGGGTTGCAGCAGCAGAAGGAAAAATATTGAGGGGGGGAGAGGGGTAGCGGAGATGTAAGATACAGGAGAGGGGGATGGGAAAGGGACAGTAGAGGGGGAGGGGACAGGTGAGAG
The DNA here is from genome assembly GCA_011038615.1 of Limnodynastes dumerilii. Taxonomy (NCBI): domain Eukaryota; kingdom Metazoa; phylum Chordata; class Amphibia; order Anura; family Limnodynastidae; genus Limnodynastes; species Limnodynastes dumerilii. The sequence continues at coordinate 29,881 of WWET01007898.1, read as the reverse complement.
AGAGGTGAGGATGGAGATGATGATGAGGTTGGGAAAGGAGGTGAAAGTGTTGGATATAGTGATCCTAATGTTATAAAACAAATAAGGAATAATGTAAAAAAACATTGATAGATATGTCTAAAATAACGTTAAAAACATTAATTAAAAGAGTCTAACAAAAAATAACATTATTAATAATAATAATAATGGAATGAATCTGACATTAAAAAAAACTATGTATCCATAACCGTCATCTAAAATGGCAATTCAAGATGTGTAAAATTTGAAAATATATATTATTTTTGCATTTTAAGATACCTTTGAAATATTTTAATTATTACACATTGAATTATTTGTTAACTTTTACTTACAAGTTTTAGTACTGGCAAGGCAGGACTTCATGAAAACTATATGTAAACAAAATACAAAAATCAAACGATTATCGGTGAAAGCAGTGGGTGTAACGATAAACGTGACGATTTGACGCTAGGGAAATGTCCATTTATCCTCACCATACACCTCCTATGCTGGGACCGATAATCGTAGCAGAAGAGAGGAGGGTGGAGGCAGTGCTCTCTATGGCGATGCTGCAGAACTATGTATAAAACTGCTGTGACACCTTTGAAGTAAACTTTTAAAGCTGTCACTGCATCATAATATATAGCTAAGCAGCAGCGGCTATTGACGGAAGAGGAAGAGCTTGCTAATTGGTTCCAAGAAAATGTCGGGTGCTTGCAACAGAAATCAATCACTATCAATCGCTATAAACATTTTCGAAATGCAGAACATTAGAAATGCTAAACTTTCGGAATTGAGAATAGTGTATTCGTAAAAATTCACAATACTGGAGGTTCGAAAAATCGAAGATTCGCAAATATTCGCAGTATGAATGCGAATTTTCGAAATGTAAACTTTCTTTTTTCTAATCTATTCTGACAGCGATATATTCGAACTGTGAATTTTATAATAACCAATGCATTCGAAATATAGAATTTCGATAACTAACCTTTCTCAAATTAGATCATTCGAAATAGTAAAATTATGCGTTCACATATTTAGATTTTCGCATATTTCGATTAATGTACGCATTTGCACAAGGATTTTCGAAATTCCGATTTTCTTTGCGCGGTACCACACCCCTTACACTATACCCCGCACATACACCCTCTTATACTACACCCCTTACTCTACACTCCGCACAAAGACCCTCTTACAGTACACCCTGCACATACACCCCCTTATTCTACACATCATAATACACATGCATCCCGCATATATCCTGCCTTACACTCCACCCCACACATAAAACCCCTTACATTACACATCATAACCATGCATACACCCCCTTACACTACACCCAATACATACACCACCTTACAGTACACCCCACACATACTCCCCCCTCTTTACCCTACACCCCACTCATCATAACACAACTACACCCCCTTACATTATGCCCCACACATACACCCCCTTACACTACACATCATAACCACACATACACCCCCTTACACTACACGCCACACAGGGACTGCACCCTACCTTAAGTATTGTACTGGATTGTAAGTAACGGCTTAGCTAATTCCTTACTGTACAATTTAATTAACTATGCCCATCCACCATGAGTATCTCAGACGGGTGTTGTCCCATGCAGAATTCCCTTAGCTGCTCATGCACAATATATGCAGATAGGCGATTTCCATATGTAACGTTTGAAAATCTCCTGTCCTTCCTGATTCTGTATCCGGCCCTTGTTGAGGCAATAGCTGAGTTTGACACACTGAATGAGAAGTCCTATAGAGGCACACTTATAACGCAACTACTAAGGGACAACCTAAAATTGTCCTCAAAAATGCGATTGTTTGGTACAGTGTCAGGGCAGAGTGTGTAATGTGCTAGCCATCACATATGTGGCTGGTATAATGTCATATAAAACCGTAAATATTTTAGCGATATAAAAAGCTATGAAATTCCATAGACAAAAACCTTGCGGTTTAACATGTCTGATTGTTTTCTACATTGACACAAAATTTTAAGACCTTTGACACTTTACCACTCAAACTCCAAAAAGCAATGAATTTACCACATAAAGGCTGGAGCCTTAATGGACAAGTTCCTTAAGCTGTACATACATGGTATACCATCACATCCTGACGTTCACTGCAGATTCAGCACTATCATGGAGTAAGATTGCTGTCACTCACAAAATGGTGTAGCTGCTAATTCACAAGTGTGTAAACATTTTATGCAACTGAAGGTTTGAGCAGCTATGTAGCATAAAAGAGAGTACCCACAACAACAGGCATTGGGATCATTTGATTTTCAGAAAAAGAAAGTAGCTCAATTTCAGAACGTATTATTATACTGACAGAAAGATTTATATATCCTTTAAAAGAAGTATCACTTGTAATATAAAAAAAGTTGAGTGATCAGATAAATAAATACACAAACATATTGCAGATGATTTAAAAGATCACAGAGAAAAAATAGACATATTGGAAATAGAAAAGGTTCTCTTAGGCCTGGTTGCAAAAAGAATCCGGGATGTGTAGCTTTACCTTTACAGATGCTGTTAAATATGTTATTATTTATAAAACAGGACTGAGTGGGGGTAATACTGGACTATCTTTTTGAAAGTAGATACTCAGACCTTAGTTGCATAGACAGAATGGGCCTGATCCAGACCTACGCAACTACAATGCATCCCCCCTAACACTCCCTCCGTCCTTCCGTATTTACACTCTGTTTTACGCTGGCTGCAGGTTACCCTAACTTTTGCCGATGTAACTACGGCAGGACCTGGTCGTAATCTCCTAACCCTGCCCTTCCTACCTAATTTCCCTGCCTGCCCCCGCTTACCTTCTAACTGTAGCGTAGTTACGGTGCTCATAACTTTGGCATGCCCCTTCCACCGTAATTACGCTAGTTAGGGACGACCGATCTTCAGCTAGGTAAATCCGTAATTATGACGGTAAACATAGGCCGGGCGCATGCGCAGATCGTCAAAACAGCCGATCTTGCCCTTACGCCCGCAGCAAAAACGGCAGCCATCGTAGGTCTGGATCAGGCCCAATGTGTGTATGCAGGGATGGAGTTTTGCATTGCACCATATTGAAGTACAGCAGGGGCCCACCAATGCCCCCACTCTCCTTTGGAGGAAAGAAAAAAAAAAACAGAGCAAGGCCTTTTCTGCACATAAGAATTGGGCAAATTAATACCACTGTGGGTGCAGAGGGAGCAGCTGCCTCAAAGCTTACCACCCCTGTGTCACAGTCTCTTTACCCCTGGTAATCAAACCCACAAATCTGTTAATTAGAAGCTCCACCATTTTATGAGTGACCACAATCTCACTCCATGATAGCGCTGAATCTGCAGCGAACAGGATGTGATGGTATACCATGTAACTATAGCTTATCCTCCGTGTGCCGCTCTATTTGCTATAAAATATACAT
>WWET01007898.1:12570-26279 GCA_011038615.1 Limnodynastes dumerilii | reverse complement strand
GCAAAGCAAATAGAGCGGCACACGGAGGATTTGTTATAGAAAATCTATCACAGATGTGGTGGGTCCAACATTTCAGTTTAATAAAACTTTCTTCAGGGACAATGTTAGAAAGATACAGTGACATAAATATATAGATAGCTTACCCCATGATGATACAGTCACTCAGCTCCGGTGCGCGCCAGCAGGGTGATCCGCCCACGCATCAGGTGGGGCCACATGACTGCAAAGACACCCCCCGTAGTCAAGGAAACAAAAAAATGCACAGGGGAGGAGACATCTGTGTACACAAATGAAGATCATAAGCCAATATGAATAATAGACACGAATAGCAGACTTAAATATCCGAACAGAGTCTAATCTGACAAGCACTAATACAAAATGTCTAACTGCATATGCAGAACCAAGGACACACTGATTGAATAATAAAACATATGCACACTGATCGTTATCTTGTAAATAAATAGCCAAAATATGTATAAACAGAACAGGCCAGGTTATAGGATAAACAAATAAATGCAAAGCAAAAAAACTAAAATATCTGGTGATGAGAAACAATCTTATGTGACAAAGTGAAATAGCAACCTGGAAAACAAGACAAACACGCAAGATGGCAAAATTCCAGGTTCAGCTAAAACAGAGAGATAATATGGAAATGTCACATCAAAAACTCTAAGCAGAGAATGATCAATACAAAATGCCAAAAAACAAACAAAAAAACCAGAAAAGCAAGAGCCACAGTCAATAAATCACAGTATTCAAAGGAAAGAAGTAAAACTCAACACTTCATTAAGTCCCATGGGGGATACTGTACGCAGTCTGTGGATCCAGGTAGTCTCAATCTGTAATAATTTCAGGTCTCCGTCGCCACCACTCTTAAATTCCTTGACATGGTCCAAAATTTTATAATGAAGTGTGGAAAGTGGATGTTTCTGTGTGGTGAAATGCCTGGCGACTGGCTGGTCACTCACTTTTCCATCAATAGCTTGTGTAATTGCCGACCTTTGAAGAGCCATCTTTTCTCTAAATTGCTGTGATTGATTTTCTATAACAAATCCTCCGAGTGCCGCTCTCTTTGCTCTGTATATTCCGGTTTCACTGAAGTCACTAGGGGTATTATACATGTACTTTACCTTATGGATTAACCCAGAGAGTGCCAAGCTTTGGATATATATATATGCAGTGAAATAATATAAACCAGTGATGGCACCACAAACAAACACATAAATAAATAAATATATATAAATAAATCAATCACAGTAATCCTGTGTTCCAAATGATTGTATAAAATGTCCCAATGAAAGTCCAATGTGACAAAAAAGTTCCAAAAACCTGATTAGACAGGGGCAGCCGTCCTCATCTGATGTCTGTATGTTCCCACGGATTTAAAGCTGCAAATAATTGGTAGAATAGGAGGTGCCTAATAGTGCAGTAATTTCAGTCTCCTATAGTAATATATATAATATTTAATAAGAATAATCTCATATAGTAATATATATAATATTTTATAAAAATAAATATAAAGTGCAAGTGCTTGATATCCTCGGCCAATAGTGCAGAAAAGTACAGGATGTAAGTGTACCAGATGTCTTTAGAACCTTAGGCGTATCAAAGGTATCTTTATGCAGGAGAATCTCTTCATATGATGTCACATCAAAGCAATGCTGCAGATAGTTATCTCCTTTCAGCAGTAAGGAGACTCAGTGAAGAGGCAAGACCAGGAAAGGATAATATAGTATAGTGCAGTAGTTTTAAACAACATTTATTTCAATAAATTATATAAAATATGCGTACATCAAAGTAAAATAAAACAAGCTTATCTGATTATATCAGTATTTCCAACAGGAACACCACTCAAAATTACCACACCAGCGCGTTTCGTCTGGGATTAACCCTTAGACTTCCTCAGGGAGTAATTTCTTACCGATATGACAGACTACGGAGTTTAAATAATAAAGAACTGGAGAAAAAAAACGCGAAAATCCGCTAGAGGGCGCGCATGCGCTGAGAGACTTCAATATAGTGAGCTGTTCGGCGGCCATCTTTTTTGTGGGCATGCCAGAGTGCCTATGTGGTAACGATTGGCACAGAGGGATATTAGACTCTTGCTACAAAGACTTTAAGGATCTATGTTTCAAAGATCCTGCTTACTATTATGAAGTGACTAGTGCTGAATCAAGTGTGGACATATAAAATATAAATTGGCAGAACAGCAAAAACAGTTGCTTAAAGGGAGAAAGAGGAGCTATACAAGTATTGCTTATACCATTTATATATACATATTGAAATATTAATGCAATACATTTAACAAAAGCCTTATCAGTAAAAAATATATATATTAAAATAGTGAGACAACATAAAAAATCTTAATCAACAAAAACAATGAAATCAGGTATATTGAATCGATATTAATTTAACAATATTATATAATATGCTACTTATAATCTATATATAAAAAAACAAAAGAAAACAAAGTGTGCAGTACTACGGTTCACCATTTAACATCAATAAATGAAGTCATTAAGTTATTTTCATACATTAATCTGACACAATCTTTGATTTGGTTTTATATTGCAAAACCAAAAAACCAAATCAAATCAAAACCAAATCAAAGATTGACAATCCTATTATATTTGTAACAGAATATAATTGTGCAGAAAACATTATTAGGAAATCCCTGGAGAAACATTGGGAAATCCTGTTATCAGATCCAATTTTAAATAAAGCATTACCTGATAAACCAAAAGTTGTGTATCGAAAACCAGGAATCTGAAGGACATCCTTGCACCTAGTAATCTATCAAGTATATCCACAACTCAATGCACGGGTCTCTGGGGTAACACATGCACTGGATCTTATAAATGTTCCCACTGCATAATTTGCAAATATGTTGATAAAAATAACAAAACTATCACTAATTAGAATAATACCAAGGAATTGAAAATTAAAAGCTTTTTGAATTGTTCCTCCACATCTGTAATTTATCTGTTAGAATGTCCATGTAAGAAAAAATATGTCGGGAAAACCAAACTTAATGTTCGTCTCAGAATACAGGAACATGTTAGAAACATTAAGAATAAGATCCTTAGTCACACGGTATCAGAACATTTTTTTCATGCTCATAATGCTGATCCATCAGGACTTACTTTTAAAATGATTGAACATGTAGTCCTTGGGGAGAGAGGTGGTGATCTCCCAAAGAAATTATCCCAGCGGGAAATTAAATGGATCTATGAACTCAATACTCTGATACCTGTGGGACTAAATGAAAACTATGAAATAGCCCCATTTTTATAATTAATTAATGTTTTTATATCTAATTAAAGTTTTTATAATTAATTAATTAATGTATTTATTTATTTTAGTCATCATTAATTTTAACGTATGATTTTATGTTGTTTATTTTTTATATATTTTACTCTACATATTATCATGACTTTTTAATAGCTCTGTTTTCATAGTAATTGGATAGACTTACGCTTTACTCTTACCTGGGGTTACATGTAACTGTTATGAACTAGATATGGGTTTTTATCAATAGCTATGGTTGTAGGAAATGATGTCTCTGTTTTTAATGTTTTTAATATGCCCAATTCCTGTTGTCCTAATAATTGGATAGACTCACGTCTTACTTTTATTTGGGATCACATGTTCTTGATTAATTGTGGTAAAGGCTTTAACGTTATTGTGTCAGATTAATGTATGAAAATAACTTAATGACTTCATTTATTGATGTTAAATGGTGAACCGTAGTACTGCACACTTTGTTTTGTTTTTTTATATATGGAATATAATTAGCATATTATATAATATTGTTAAATTAATATTGATTCAATATACCTGATATCATTGTTTTTGTTGATTAAGATTTTTGATGTTGTCTCACTATTTTAATATATATATTTTTTACTGATAAGGCTTTTGTTAAATGTACAGAAAGTAATATGTGTGTGACTTAGTGCATGTAATATACACTCTGACACATACAAAGGGGTATGTCAGCGCTATCTCCCTAGAGTAAAAGTGCCAGTGGAGAACAATCAATGAGCAAATCAACATTTAAATCCTCAATACAGAAAAACTTCATTCAAAGTCCCATAGAAGAAATCCATATAGTGAAATAGGTAAAAAACGCCAGGGTTCGCAGGGAACATAGGATGAAAACAAAATAAACTTTAATTAGTACATAGTCCAAAATTCATAACATATTAAACGAAACAGGACGTCATACCAGGGTTTCCAGATGGAACAACCGCAGGAGAAGGTGACCGCAAGATGGTAATGCCCGGGCGCGGTGTTTACTTCAGACGCGACGGATCATCCCTGGAAAGTGAAGTCACTGTGGATGCAGGGCCGGCGGACTCACGCGTTTCGAACTCCACTGAGCTCTTTTTCAAAGTCAATGCCGGCTGTTTGGACGCTCCTCTTTTTATGGTGCGTCTTCTCTCCTGATAGGTCCGGATTTAGCCTTGCAATTTATATGGCTCAAAACAGATTTCTACCACTGGCACCATATACAAATTTACCTTACATGGTGATAAAGTCTAAGGGGTACTTAATATATGAAAAAGCTAATCTCCGCAATATAATTCATTGTGGATGATATACCTTAAAGGGGCCATGCCATATAAAAGTACAATATGGAGATGAGTAGACTACCCTGTAAAAACGGAACGTACTATACATACATGAAAAATATACATAAACGATATATCCATAATGTCAAAACAGGTAGAAACTCCTCAAATGACAGACTGGGCATAAAATATATAAATATGAAATACACAATGGACTGCATATATATACACAGGCATTAAAGTGCAATGTGAATACAATAATACAAATGAACATATCTAAAAAACACAAATGAAATCTAAAAGTGACAATGATGAGTGACACAAAATAATGTCCCTAAAGTGCTATATACTACGGATAGGCCTCCTCCTTAATGTGGTAATATTGATACAGGGAAGGTCCAAAATCTTGTGGACTGGCCTAAATGTAAATAACTAAAATTTACCTGGCCTAAATATAAATATAAATACCTAAGTGGAAAAATAATGAACAATGTAACCATGCATGGTTGCATATAAAGTGACTGTGCTGTGATGAGAAAAGGTACAAGAGGGTATAAGAAAAGGTCCATACAAATGTAAAAAAAAATATATATATAATGGTAAAATAAAATAACATAACAGGTTAAAAAGGGGGAAAATACATGGAACAAGCCCAACATTGATATGATAATATACGAAGGGAGTGGTGGGGGATGATAATCATAGAATAACAACCAAGGGGCTCTAGCCTGCCTATGTAGCCCATGACCAAAAATATGTGGAAGACCAAATCACGAGAAATGCGAATTCCTAAAACATCTACAGATGGTAGGCTACATAGAAGGATATAGATTCAAAGTCTGTATCAAAGAAGATCAATGTCCCAAATAATGATCTCAGGGTATATGGGGGAATAGAATCATTTAAAATCATCTGAAATGCGGTGTATCAATCTCTAAAAATTATATATTAATATAACTGAAAGTGTATAAAAGTAAGTAAGTTACCTGGAGTGGACCTGGAACCACTGACGAGTGTGTAATCCTTTATTTATACAGTACTCGGTCTTCCCAGGGAGTATCCTCTCCGGTACTGGTCGGGCCCACATGGTTTAGCTTCCGAGATCGGACGGGTTCGGGCGCTTACCAGATGGTGTGGCTGTATTCCTCCGATCCCAATTCCCTTTGTCAACAGTCCAGACCACTTACCTACAGGGATTATACATCCATGCGGGTTCCTTATAGGAACCACTTCAACTCAAAATCTTGGTTTAAACCTCCAGGTTCCATCGTGTTCAGATCAAAAATACACAAATCTTGATTTAAACCTCCAGGTTCCATCGTGTTCAGATCAAAAATACACCGCATCTCTGATTTTGCTAGAATTGAGAGGTGATTCTTAGTCCTCCAATTGGCCTGTACCTGTTGAATACCACAAAAGAAAGTAATTTGTCGTGGGTCACTATTGTGAGCTTTTTTAAAATGGGCCGAAACTGAATGGGTCAATACTCCATTTTTGATATTCCTGATGTGTTCGGCCCATCTCACTTTAAGTGGTCTAGATGTTCTCCCCACATATTGTCTATTACAGGTACAAATATAAATACAAAATTTAGAATCACAAGTTATAAACTCTTTAATCTTCATGTTCTTATTATTGACCCTCGAGATAATGTTCTCCGTTTTTTTAGTGGTTAATGTGTTAGGAGTGTTTTTACACATTTGACATTGTCCACATCGATAAAGCCCCTTGCTCATTATACCTCCTTTTTTTAAATGATCATGAAATGCTGACTTAACTAGCTTGTTCTTTAGTGTGGGAGCTTTCCTGTATATGAAACGGGGCCGTTCACCTATGTAATCCTTGAGGTCTGGATCTTTGGTTAAAATACCCCAATGTTTTCTGATATTTTTTTCAATTGTTTTGTGTTCAGAATTAAATTGAGAAATGAAAGGGATATATTGGGATTCTTGGTTCTTATTTACTTTTGATTTACTGTGGAGTAGTGTTTTTCTGTCTACTATTTCTACTTCCTGAATGATTTTATTCAGACCCTCTTCCTTATATCCCTTCTGAAGGAATTGTTTTTTCTTTATTTCTATTTGTTCCTTACTAATATCTTCTTTAGAGCAGTTCCTCTTGATCCTGAGGAACTGCCCTTTGGGGATATTGTTAATCCATTTATTATGGTGATTACTCTCCACCGGGATGTGTGAATTGGTGTCAGTACTCTTCACATAATTCTTTGTCAGTACTGCACCATTCTCCACATAAATCTCTAAATCTAAAAAATTGACCTTACTAGAGCTTATCTCAAAGGTTAAAAGAATATTAAGATCATTGTTATTTAAAATGGAGCAGAAAGCGTTAAGATCCTCATCAGAACCCCCCAAACAAATAAAATATAATCGATGTAGCGTTTCCATAGCACCAGGTCCGCTCCTGCCTTGGTTAGTACAGTATTTTCCCAATTGGCTAGGAAAATATTTGCATAGCAAGGAGCGAACCTGGTGCCCATCGCTGTTCCTCTTTGTTGTACATAAAAATCCCCATTAAAATTAAAATAGTTTTTATTTAAAATAAACTGTATGCCCTCTATAATAAAATCCTTCAAATTATCCTCAAGATCACTAAGATCCATAAATAATTTTACTGCCTCGATTCCATCTTTGTGAGCAATAACGGTGTACAATGACGTTACATCTGCAGTAATAAGTTTAAAACCCTCCTTCCATTCGAGGCCATCTAGCGTATTAATAACATCAGTTGTATCCTTCAGGAAGGAAGGTATAAATTTCATCCACGGTTGTAGATGTCTGTCTATAAAAAATGACAGATTAGCTGTTAGGGATCCTGTCCCAGCTACAATTGGCCTACCGGGGGGATCTGTGCTATTTTTATGAATCTTGGGGAGAGTGTACATTACCGGGATAGTGGGTTCTGGAATCAGTATGAATTATTTTTCTTTCTCCGTAATGGTACATGATTCCACGTATTTTTTGAGAAATTGTCTCAAAGAAATGGATAAACTGGTTGTGGGGTCTATTCGTACCTTCCTATACGTAGTAGTATCTTCTAAACTGTCTCTCAACCTCTTTTTTATATTTTTCTATGTCAAGGATGACAACTCCTCCCCCCTTGTCAGCGGGTTTCACTATAATGTCAGGGTTTTTCTGAAGTTTTCTCATAGCTTCAAGTTCCTCTTTTTTAAGATTATTATGTATCTTCTCCCTCCTTGCTTTTTGGGGCTGTCTTACGTTTAAAAGTTGAATATCTTCTATCACTAACTTTTCAAAAAGTTCGACATAGTTGCCTCTCTTATATTTAGGATAGAATGTTGATTGGGTTTTAAAAGCATTATGTACGTTGTTTACATCTTTTTCATTTTCCTTAGTATCGTCTTTGAAGAATTTTTTAAGGGCCATCTTACGGACAAATTTCTGAACGTCCACAAAAATACTGAATGGATCACACTTACTAGAGGGAGCGAATTTTAACCCTTTATGAAGAAGGGAAGATTCAGCTTCCGTTAATTTATAGGTACTTGAAAAATAGCTGATTGAAATAGCCATGCCATATAAAAGTACAATATGGAGACCAAATCACGAGAAATGTGAATTCCTAAAACATCTACAGATGGCAGGCTACATAGAAGGATATAGATTCAAAGTCTGTATCAAAGAAGATCAATGTCCCAAATAATGATCTCAGGGTATATGGGGGAATAGAATCATTTAAAACCATTTAGATTTCATTTGTGTTTTTTAGATATGTTCATTTGTATTATTGTATTCACATTGCACTTTAATGCCTGTGTATATATATGCAGTCCATTGTGTATTTCATATTTATATATTTTATGCCCAGTCTGTCATTTGAGGAGTTTCTACCTGTTTTGACATTATGGATATATCAGTAAAAACAAGGGGGTAAAGGAAAAATATGCGCACTTATTGGCTGCTGGGATTACCACAAGTCGTCTCAACCTTAAATAGAATACTAGCAAAAAAGGGGAGTGGAAATACTTTCAGCGCCAATAATTAATTTTCAGTAGGAAGTACCAGTAAATAGCAAATATATAAATGAATAAATGGAATAAATAGAATAAATATTAAATAGGTGGTCCGGTGAAGATGATATAAAATGTTGATCAGAAGCTTGTATTGCTGCCCTTCCCCAGTAGGGGGCACAAAACGGGAGACAAAATGTAAACAAGACAATTTATTAGAATGATCAACAACAAATAAAATACTAAATGTGGGAACAAAGGTTCATACCAGGGAGATGGAAAACAGCAAGAGCTGTGGAAAAACTGTATCCTGATGTTATAGAGGTACCGCGGGGATCAGTGTCCACTGCTCTGATGGCCTGGTAGGATCCTGTGCTCGTCTTAAGCCGCCGACTGACGCGTTTCAAACCCTGCTGGGTTCTTTTCAAAGTCCGTGCGGCATGTCCTGAAGTCCGGGTTTAAGTACTTCCTGCTTGTCGGTGATTGGTCCAGTGAAGATAGAAGGATGGTCTCCGGTCTCCATGCGTGGATAGTGCCGTATGTAAACAAACTATTCTAATAACTACTGGTACTTCCAAAGTGGGGTAATCTTACAGTTAAGCAGTATTTGATGGGAGACAAAGTTTAAATATAACATAGTTGATGGTATTTTTACACAGGGTTGTGATATATTCATTAGTGACAATCGCTATTGTGCAGCAGTAATTGGGTAAACACGATGAAAGTTTTTTAAGCCAAATGAATCTACAATAACATGTATATAACACAGGGTGAAGTTGTGACATTTGTATGTGGGGTAAACATTATAAGTGCTGGGCGTTCCTGTTGTCTTGGAGATACAAATAAACAGGCAGCGTCATGATACAGGGAAGATGGGGAAGGACTATTCAAGTGAGAAGGGTTCCTGTTCCCATGGGGATGTAAACAAAAACCGATGACATGGAAATACGTGCGAGACAAATTCAAAGTGAGTGAAGTGGGAGTGCGGACATAATATTTTGCATCGGCATACAGTGATAGACAAACAGAAATTCATTTATAACCTTGGAATAATAAAATTACAATGAATGGTAGTGTATATTTTAAATAGATAGAACACATCGGCGTGTGTTAACTTCTTCTTATTTAATACTTCTAAATATAACACATATTTTAAAAAGGGATTAAAGGGACATAAAATACAATAATACAATTTTATATAAGTGAATGACCAAATAATCCTAATAAATAAATATAAAATGGTGATAACAGACAAAATTAAATTAAAAGAATACATATTAATACAATATGTGAGGTACATAGTAAAACATAATCAACTCATTATAAGTAGCTCATAGGATTATGGAGGTAAGTATATATGGAAAAGACAATAAGTGTACATGGAAAAAACAATACTTTGGTCTTAATAAGAACAGTAAATATTAACCTGGGTCTATGACTGATTCCCTAAATTAGAGTCTGAAGTAATGGGGGTAGTGTCCCTAAGAATGGGGAGGGATATATTTGTAATGAATAGGGACTATGAATGCTGGATAAAGGACATAATCGATATAGAAATTAAATAAGATCCTAAACGATAAAAGAGAACCTAAACGATAAAAGAGAGGGGGAATGTATAGGAAATAAATGGAATGAAGTCCCATGTTGCATAATAATTAAAAATATTTAAAAATATATGCAGATCATAATTCCTAACTGCCTATAAAGGGGTCAAATTACAAAAAATGCATCCCTATAACGGCCGATTGGAAGGGACGGGACAATTCATCAGTTATTCACTAAAATGGGACCACGTTGCTAAAATATGCATCCCTATTAAAGTGGTAGAATGGAAGAGAAATTAATAGTATTGGTGTCCCGGTTCAGATTAATTGTATTATTTGAATTGTATCCAGATGAAGAGAAAACTATGGAATTAAAACATTAATGGAGGAGTATGAGGATAATATGAGAATAAAATATGAAGATATAAATATTAATATTAAAATTAATAATATAAAAACATAAATAAATAAATGAATATATATATATATGAAGGGAGGAAAAAACAAAAAACATTTAGGAGTGAAAAAAATAAATATATGAGGAAAAAAAATATTTAGAAGGAAAAAATGAGGTAGATGTAAATAAGCGGAGAGTGGTAATGGGAACACAGGGAGAGGGAGAGATGGAGATAGGTATGGGTCACCTACAGTACCTCGTATTCCCAGGAGGTCCTCCTTCCTGGTACTGACCAGGCCCGCTGGGTTTCGCTTCCGAGTTCGGAAAGAGTTCGGGCACTGTCCCAGTGGTGTGACTGTACGTGCTATAAAGACCCACTACACTCCCTAGTCATATCCCCGGTTCACTCACCAATCCACTTAGTAGTCCATATCAGATGAACCATTTTAATTCAAAATCTTGGTTCAGCCCTTTGGGCATGAGGGTATCCATCTCGAAAATATACTTCATCTCCGCCTTGGCAAGGGCAGGTAGTTGATCATTTTTCCTCCAATCTCCCTTCACCTGGCAAATACCAAAAAAAGTTGTAATATAAGAAGTATCGCATTTGTGGACATCTTTAAAATGTGCTGAGACTGTGTGTGTAGCAACTCCTTTCCGAATATTTCTAAGGTGTTCCCCCCAACAAGTTTTTAAAGGTCTGGTAGTACGACCGATGTACTGTTTTTTACATGTACATTGCAATAAATATACACATGATTTGGAGTTACAAGTAATAAATTGGTCTATTGTAACCTCCTTATTATTAGTACAGGAAGTAACTTTTGTAAATTTCTTAATAGACAAATCAGGGGGACAATGTTTACACATGAGACATGTACCACATCTAAAGAATCCTTTCGTTTTTATATTACCTTTTTGTACATTCTCTACATATGCTGATCTAACGAGCTTATTCTTTATATTGGGTGCTCTTCTATAAATAAACCTAGGGTGGTCTCCTATGTGTTCAGACAATTCTATATCTTTTTTCAGAATATTCCAGTGTTTTTTGATAATATGTTCAATTGTTTTATGTTGGGAATTATATTGCGTAATGAATGGAATATCAGTAAGAGAGTGGATTCTTCTATCCTTTTTCTTTAATAGGGATGATCTGTCTATTTCTTTAACTTCATCTATAATTTTATCCAATGATTCTTCCTTATACCCTTTTTGTATAAACTGCGATTTTTTCTTATTAATATGACTAATACCAATTTCGTCTTTCGTGCAGTTCCTTTTTATCCTCAGGAACTGCCCCTTGGGGATATTTTGTAACCAATTCTTATGGTGGTTGCTGGTAATAGGTATATGTGAATTGGTATCCGTTGTCTTAACATAATTTTGAGTGTGTACGGAACTGTTTTCCACATATATTTCTAAGTCAAGAAAATTGACCTTCACAGTACTTATATTGAAAGTTAAAACAATACCCAATTGATTGGTGTTGAGGGTTTCACAAAATACTTGGAGTTCATCATCGGAACCTCCCCAGATAAAAAAGACATCATCAATATATCTCTTCCAGGGGATGCATATTTTAGCAACGTGGTCCCATTTTAGTGAATAACTGATGAATTGTCCCGTCCCTTCCAATCGGCCGTTATAGGGATGCATTTTTTGTAATTTGACCCCTTTATAGGCAGTTAGGAATTATGATCTGCATATATTTTTAAATATTTTTAATTATTATGCAACATGGGACTTCATTCCATTTATTTCCTATACATTCCCCCTCTCTTTTATCGTTTAGGTTCTCTTTTATCGTTTAGGATCTTATTTAATTTCTATATCGATTATGTCCTTTATCCAGCATTCATAGTCCCTATTCATTACAAATATATCCCTCCCCATTCTTAGGGACACTACCCCCATTACTTCAGACTCTAATTTAGGGAATCAGTCATAGACCCAGGTTAATATTTACTGTTCTTATTAAGACCAAAGTATTGTTTTTTCCATGTACACTTATTGTCTTTTCCATATATACTTACCTCCATAATCCTATGAGCTACTTATAATGAGTTGATTATGTTTTACTATGTACCTCACATATTGTATTAATATGTATTCTTTTAATTTAATTTTGTCTGTTATCACCATTTTATATTTATTTATTAGGATTATTTGGTCATTCACTTATATAAAATTGTATTATTGTATTTTATGTCCCTTTAATCCCTTTTTAAAATATGTGTTATATTTAGAAGTATTAAATAAGAAGAAGTTAACACACGCCGATGTGTTCTATCTATTTAAAATATACACTACCATTCATTGTAATTTTATTATTCCAAGGTTATAAATGAATTTCTGTTTGTCTATCACTATATGCCGATGCAAAATATTATGTCCGCACTCCCACTTCACTCACTTTGAATTTGTCTCGCACGTATTTCCATGTCATCGGTTTTTGTTTACATCCCCATGGGAACAGGAACCCTTCTCACTTGAATAGTCCTTCCCCATCTTCCCTGTATCATGACGCTGCCTGTTTATTTGTATCTCCAAGACAACAGGAACGCCCAGCACTTATAATGTTTACCCCACATACAAATGTCACAACTTCACCCTGTGTTATATACATGTTATTGTAGATTCATTTGGCTTAAAAAACTTTCATCGTGTTTACCCAATTACTGCTGCACAATAGCGATTGTCACTAATGAATATATCACAACCCTGTGTAAAAATACCATCAACTATGTTATATTTAAACTTTGTCTCCCATCAAATACTGCTTAACTGTAAGATTACCCCACTTTGGAAGTACCAGTAGTTATTAGAATAGTTTGTTTACATACGGCACTATCCACGCATGGAGACCGGAGACCATCCTTCTATCTTCACTGGACCAATCACCGACAAGCAGGAAGTACTTAAACCCGGACTTCAGGACATGCCGCACGGACTTTGAAAAGAACCCAGCAGGGTTTGAAACGCGTCAGTCGGCGGCTTAAGACGAGCACAGGATCCTACCAGGCCATCAGAGCAGTGGACACTGATCCCCGCGGTACCTCTATAACATCAGGATACAGTTTTTCCACAGCTCTTGCTGTTTTCCATCTCCCTGGTATGAACCTTTGTTCCCACATTTAGTATTTTATTTGTTGTTGATCATTCTAATAAATTGTCTTGTTTACATTTTGTCTCCCGTTTTGTGC
>WWET01007898.1:988-11250 GCA_011038615.1 Limnodynastes dumerilii | reverse complement strand
CTAACACGCTATGTCCACACTTGATTCAGCGCTAGTCACTTCATAATAGTAAGCAGGGTCCTTGAAACATAGGTCCTTAAAGTTTTTGTAGCAAGAGTCTAATATCCCTCTGTGCCAATCGTTACCACATAGGCACTCTGGCATGCCCACAAAAAAGATGGGTGCCGAACAGCTCACTATATTGAAGTCTCTCAGCGCATGCGCGCCCTCTAGCAGATTTTCAAGTTTTTTTTCTCCAGTTCTTTATTATTTTAACTCCGTAGTCTGTCATATCGGTAAGAAATTACTCCCTGAGGAAGTCTAAGGGTTAATCCCAGACGAAACGTGTTGGTGTGGTAATTTTGAGCGGTGTTCCTGTTGGAAATACAGATATAATCAGATAAGCTTGTTTTATTTTACTTTGATGTACGCATATTTTATATAAATTATTGAAATAAATGTTGTTTAAAACTACTGCACTATACTATATTATCCTTTCCTGGTCTTGCCTCTTCACTGAGTCTCCTTACTGCTGAAAGGAGATAACTATCTGCAGCATTGCCTTTGATGTGACATCATATGAAGAGTTTCTCCTGTATAAAGATACCTTTGATACGCCTAAGGCTCTAAAGACATCTGGTACGCTTACATCCTGCACTTTCTTGCACTATTGGTTGAGGATATCAAGCACTTGCACTTTATATTTATATTTATTCTTATTAAATATTATATATATTACTATAGGAGACTGAAATTACTGCACTATTAGGCACCTCCTATTCTACCAATTATTTGCAGCTTTAAATCCGTGGGAACATACAGACATCAGATGAGGACGGCTGCCCCTGTCTAATCAGGTTTTTGGAACTTTTTTGTCACATTGGACTTTCATTGGGACATTTTATACAATCATTTGGAACACAGGATTACTGTGATTGATTTATTTATATATATTTATTTATTTATGTGTTTGTTTGTGGTGCCATCACTGGTTTATATTATTTCACTGCATATATATATATCCAAAGCTTGGCACTCTCTGGGTTAATCCATAAGGTAAAGTACATGTATAATAGCCCTAGTGACTTCAGTGAAACCAGAATATACAGAGCAAAGAGAGCGGCACTCGGAGGATTTGTTATAGAAAATCAATCACAGCAATTTAGAGAAAAGATGGCCCTTCAAAGGTCGGCAATTACACAAGCTATTGATGGAAAAGTGAGTGACCAGCCAGTCGCCAGGCATTTCACCACACAGAAACATCCACTTTCCACACTTCATTATAAAATTTTGGACCATGTCAAGGAATTTAAGAGTGGTGGCGACGGAGACCTGAAATTATTACAGATTGAGACTACCTGGATCCACAGACTGCGTACAGTATCCCCCATGGGACTTAATGAAGTGTTGAGTTTTACTTCTTTCCTTTGAATACTGTGATTGACCACAGACCACTTCTCAGTTCCTATGCTTTCTGGCTGATGTTTTGGTCACTTTTGAATGCTGGCGGTGCTTTCACTCTAGTGGTAACATGAGACGGAGTCTACAACACACACAAGTGGCTCAGGTAGTGCAGTTCATCCAGGATGGTACATCAATGCGAGCTGTGGCAAGAAGGATGCCAAAACTTAAAATTAGATCTGATTTTTCAGTTTGCCCTGCTGTTTGTATTTTCCAGAAGGCTTTCTCCAAAGACATCGATGCACTTTTCAGAAACATACAAACAACTTTCATCCTTCCAATTTTTCTGCTGAAGAACAGAAAGCTATGCTGGAGATCAGTAAATGGGAAACCATAATAAAACCGTCAGACAAAAGCAACCTTGTTATTTGGCCTATAGAAATGTACATGGCAGAGGCCTATAAACAATTGGAAATGCAAGAATGCTACCAGTTACTTATGTTTGACCCCATTAAAAAATTCCTCATGCTGTACAATAAGTTAATCTTACAGGTAAATGGCCTTGGTGCACTATCAGTTAAGGATTTATAATTTCTGCAGGTCTTGCATCCTTGTGTAGCAACGTTTTACTTATTACCTAAACTGCACAAGGATGATAAAACCCCATCTGGTAGGCCTATTGTATCAGGTATAGGTAGCTTAAATGAGCCTGCTAGTAAATTCTTGGATTACCATCTGAGGACATTGGTGTATGATCTACTGTCCTATTTAAGGGACACCCCTGACTAAAATTAATGGCATCCCGGTGACCGAGGAGATGTGGCTGGTCACTCTGGATGTCGAAGCTTTATACACCAGCATAAGGCATGACCTGGGCCTGGCAGCTGTTTTGTACTTTTTGACATCTAGGAATGATAAGGACTTCTCCAACTTTCTCCTTGAACTTCTCCAGTTCGTCCTATCCCACAATTTCTTTACTTTTGACCAAAATTTTTTTGTTCAGTTACAAGGGGCGGCTATGGGCGCGGCTTGCGCACCGACGTACGCTAACTTATTTTTGGGGTGGTGGGAGTCCCAATATGTGTACAAGCTTGACAATTTTTTACCACACGTCGCCCTTTGGGCCAGATATATTGATGACATGTTTATCATCTGGGAGGGCCCCAGGGAAAAGCTGGATGAATTCATTGATGTCTTAAACACTAACGATTTAAATATACGTTTGACTAAAACTATTGACAAAACCTGTGTTAACTTCTTGGACATAACGATCAAGGTGGGGGAGTTTAATCACCTACACACTGATATGTATAGGAAGACCACCTCCACGAATAGCCTCCTCTTGGAGAGCAGTTCCCACCATCCCTCAACTATACGAGGTATTCCACGTGGGGAATTCCTACGTACAAGATGAAACTGCTTGTCCAATCATGATTTTGAAAAGAGGGCTCAGGAGTTAAGCTTGAGACTTCAGGACAGAGGGTACAGCAAAAGGGCTATTAAAAAAGCATATAATGATGTAAAACATTTAGATCGTAACAAATTGATATATGCTCAGAAAGTTAAAAAGAGTGATGAAAAGATATGTTTTGTAACGAACTTTTCTAATCAATAGAAGCAAATACAATGTATAATCAGTAAACATCTACCCACTTTGTTAGGAGTCATTTTGATAGAACAGGTAAAAAAGTCCTGAATGTTGTAGTATCTCATCCCTGTACTCATTGTTTTATCTGTCAATACATGAAGCCCACTAAAGAATTTGTGGACCATTTTGGATTCAAGCATGTAATTGCTTCATTTATCATTTGCTCTACGCAGGGAGTTGTATATTGCCTGGAGTGCCCCTGCTCTCAGTGCTATATTGGTATGACTAGTAGGTCGCTGAGGGTACGTTTGGGTGAACACTCCCGCAATATACGTAATGTGGCCAAGGATAAACAGGCATTGGAAACACTAGCTAGTGTAGCCAGGCATTACCTCATTCATCATAATTGTAATTTGGATGGGACAAATATGTTTGGTATGCATAAATTGCAAAAAAGTAATAGAGGTGGCGATCTGGCCAGAAAGCTTCAACAAATAGAAGCTAAACATATATATTTGATGAACTCTGTATATCCATACGGCCTCAATGAGAAAAATGAATATGGGGCATTTTTATAAATACTTTTTCCCTTGTGAATTTTATTTCATGTAAGTTTGGGTGTCTGCATTATAGATGCAATTATTTTCTTCCTTGTGGGGGCCTTTTTTGTGTCTGATGCCCTGTATATTTGTCTCTTAATCTGATACATTTAATACTATGCCACTATGTTGCAGTGTTGAAATTTGAACACTGTATGGATAGGGTTTGATTGCATGCTCTTGAAAAATAGTTGTTTGATCTGATTTATTAAGTAATAGCACTATACTTTAGCCATGGGAATGCACTTTTGATAAAATAAAAAACACACTTTTATCCGTTGATCTGAAGTATTTGCAACCTCGCTTGTGTATAGTTGCTGGGAATTTGATACTGCAGATTTTTGGGACATATTGATACCACTGATGTATACTGTATATATGCGTTAATAGGTTATTTTTTCTAGAGCACTTTTTATATGTGAGCAGAAACTATTTTAAAGTGGATTTCCTCTATATAGGACTTTCTCTTATTCGCAATATGCTACATATAACATGCACTCGCTGCTCTTTTTATTTAGATCAAAT
This sequence comes from Limnodynastes dumerilii, assembly GCA_011038615.1. Classification (NCBI taxonomy): domain Eukaryota; kingdom Metazoa; phylum Chordata; class Amphibia; order Anura; family Limnodynastidae; genus Limnodynastes; species Limnodynastes dumerilii. The sequence continues at coordinate 7,158 of WWET01007898.1, read as the reverse complement.
GTCCATATGTTTATATCCTTGATTTAACATTACAAGCTCCCTCTGTACCACATGGAACTTATCCATTGTGTTTCAACTGAGCGGTTATCACGGCATGACTATCAGCCGTTTCTTGATTAAATGTTCCACTTTTCACAGTATAATGTATAATTAACTGACTGTACTAGTACTCCTTGATTGAAATTTGCTTAAGGATGATGTTTGCGAGGTAAAATTCGGGGATATTAGGTGTTTGATAATAATAATATGTCTGTTACTTTAAGGATCCAACATTCCCATGATGTCATTCAACGCACTTTATGGAGGAGGGCTGAGACGATCTAATCAGCCTTCTTGCAATACGTTCCTGGGCGTGATATAAAGCCTTCTCAAACGGGATGCACTACCTTGATAAAGGTGTGTGCGAAACACGTGTCGGTGTTCCGGTCCTTCTCTCTGCATCTCCGGCGGTGACCCCGTCTTCATGTCTGCTCACGTTTGTGTTATGTAATTTATGAACTTACTTTTTAATGTAATTTGGCTGGCCACAGGTACGGATATGCAGCGGCCCTTAAGTGGGTGAAGCGCCACTGTGAGGTGGTTTTATTATTTTCTTTTATTTCTTTTTACTACAGAGTTAGCTATGGCTATTAGCCGTGATTATCAGATTTGTCACCACTGATTTTTGTTACCGGAGTTGCTGAAATTTCTTTTTATGTAAATGTCTGTACCATGTGTTATGTCTTGTCCTAAGTCTAATTTTAAGAGACATACTGCCATGTTCTAATAAAGTTTTCTATGATTATGAGATATATTGTGATGTGGAAAGCACTTTAACTTTTTTGGTCTTGGAGACTTCACCTTTCTTGTGTGGTTCCTCTTATCTTGTGATATTTATGGTCACCAAAAAGTAGCACCCACTCTGCACACTAACTTAATATATGATGTGGTGTAGAGTATCACGCCTGATTATTTGTATTAATGCCGGTGCGGGACATGTTTATGTGTGTGTATATATAATTGAACACTGGCATGCCAATGTAAATGTAAAACTTGCTCCAGGTGAACTTGCACCGACTGTATACTTGACAAAAACCGGCACTCAGTGAGTCTTATTATGCAGTTAAAGATGCTAGTTTATTAGCATAGTTTCTATATATTGGTGGTCCGACGTTTCAATTGCATTACAACAATTTTCATCTGGGCTTCCAGAATTAAAACCATCAAGCAGCTAGAAATAACTTATAGAGAAATAAAAAGACCAAGAATTACCTCCACCTCGTGTCTCCCTGGCTGGCCCAGTGCCAGAAGTCGCTGTAGCCCTGCCGCCTCAGGTTTCCCTGGTAATGTAGCTAGGGCTAACGGACCCTTTCAGTCACACTGGCCACTGGGTCTGTAAGTGGAGAAAGTAATATCAGTCTGATTAAAAACAAATAACAGACCAATGGACTTTTAGATCAATAAACTTGTATAAACGTATAAAGCTCTGTGTGGTATCCGCATCACAAGGTATTGCATGCATCGGTATGAGACAAACAACGTATCAACATCGTTAACAGTCTTAGAAGTACATTCTTATTTTGCAAGAAAGACATACAGTGCTAGACCGAGAAACCGTTAAGGTTATAAATTCTAGACAGATCTCACATATCTATATGCACCAAAACAAGTGCTACGAAGGCTACTATGGGCTATGTTTGTATGATTTGGCCATAACGTCGTAAAAAAAAATTACAAGGTAAATGGGACAATCATCTTCTGGTAGTATCTGTCATTGCTAGAACTATGTTCTGTATCATTAATCACTAATCATTAAAATTACTGGATCCTCTAAAACCACAGCAAGAGTGTTACAATAAATTAAAATACAGATTCTCTATAGTGTGCCTGAAAAGCTGATGCCTTATGGTGCAGCTAATTTCACATAGGTCAGTAATTGCTGATTATACCTTATAATCTCTATGAATTCACAAAGATACTTATGTTGGTGCCTCTAACTTTTGTAGCTATAGATAACCAATGCAAAAGCATGAAGATAAAACAGGGTATCGATAAATATGGGTAATGTACCACAATTCAGGGTTTCTTAGCGATATGTTGTATAACAGTTTAGATAAGTGTAGTGTTAAACAATGGTTGCAGTCCAGTTGATAAACTTTCATGTCCATGCAATCTATGCCAAATATTGTTGCACTGTTCAGAGTGATGTTAAAAGTAGTGGGGTAGAATTAGAGTTGTGGACAGTGTTGAGGAAAGTACCGTTGCAGGGACAGCTCTGTGTCTCCTGCTTGTCTGTAATCTCAGTAGCACTGTGGAGATTGGTGCTGCCGCTGCAGTCTAGCTGTGCTGTGTCTCCAGTATACTGGATTCTGTGTTTTACACCCTCTGTCTTCAGGATCTGTCTCTAAAGGATTCTTCCCTCCGCTGGACCTGTTTCTTTGGTCTTCTATATCGTGCCGACAGCTGATTTTCCAAATCACATGGGGGCTTTGTTTATCTTATCTCCGCTGTTCCCACTCAGTAGTTCATACGGATAAAAGATGAGACTCCTCATGTGTAGAAACTTTATTTATTGGGTTAAACAATTTAAAATAATACAAGTAAAGTGGGCATTTATACTGAAATAAATACCAAAAAGTGATTTGAATAAATAAAGATGAGTGGAACACAATGGATCCCTTAGATCTTTAGGATCCTACGCGTTTCAACCATCTCAGGGGGTCTTTTTCAAGGCAGAATTGAGTTGCTATAGGAGTGGGGATTAATATAGGGTAAGTTCTCACTTAATTGGTCATGTGACATCTAGGTAAAAACTAATAAAAGTTAAAACCTATATAAAAAGGTGCTTTAAAGTTAAAGATGATAATAACATCAGCCACAAATATGTGTACATAAAACAAATTAATGGAATAGATACTAAAAATATATAGAACTTCCATAATAGGTATAACTCTTGCCATAATACAATTAGTGAGTTATAGCAGTATAAATAGATTAAAAACCTAGCTATAAGATCAATAAATTAGTATAAATAAAAATCAATCAATACATTTTTCAAATAGTAACCATATAGTCAATAAATAGTGAAATAGTAAGTGATGTTCATAATAATAATTATAGATGTGGATTAAAGACATTTACAGGAACCATTTCAATTAAAAATCCAAATTTCAAATATTCTTTTCATTTCTGTTTTCGCTAGTACTTCCGTTATATCATTTTTCCTCCAGTGGCTGGATACTTTCTCAATCCCTATCATTTTAGTTATAGCTGCTGTAGAACATTGATGGCTTTTTTTGAAGTGTGCCGACACGGCATGGTTTTTAAATCCCTTTTAATTATTTCTTATATGTTCCCCCATCTTGTCTTCAGTGGTATAGTTGTCTTTCCTATATATTGTTTCTTGCATGTGCACTCTATCAGATAGATTACATTTACAGAGGAACATGTAATAAACTCTTTAATTGTGTGTTTTTGACCGGTTTGTGTGGAATTTACTGAAATAGTTTTAGAAGGTTGTTTGGCATGTGTCCTACAGGCCTGTCACAAACAGCAGCTCTCGCCGCTGCACTTACCGAACCAGGGGACCGCTCACCGCTGCGCTGTCTCTGCATTCACGACGGCATCCATCTTCCCGACGGCTGGATTCACTGAAAAAGTCCCGCGGCGTCCCTCGGCGTCCTCGTGGTGGACGGGCGCCGCCATCTTGTGTGACATAACGTGTTCCCCGCTAGCCAATCGGATTACTGGCTGGGGAGACACGTGCAGGACTGGACCAATCAGGAGCTATGGCGGGGGATTTAAAACCCTAGCTCCATTCAAACAGTGCCAGATCTACTAGTCTTCTCTAGGAACCTGGTCGTGCTGTGCTGAGTGTCTGAGAAGTCCTGCCTATATCACAGTATCCTGATCCTGTCTGGACCTACATGAGGAGATCCTACTTACTACCTCCTAGGTTCGTCTTCTGCCCTACATCTACTCAGTCCCTCCGACCCGGGAGCAACTCCAAAGTTTCCAGATTCGTGACAGATAGATCTGGCCAAATGGACTGGGCCGGACCGAATCCTCAGGGGACCTCTTCAGAATTTAATTTACCTGAGAGGATGCAGATCCAGGAAGCCACGATGTTCCAAGTGGCATCATGCCTCCAACAAATGACCCATCAGATGGGTGCTCTCCAGCAAATTATGGTGACCCAACACCAGAACCCAACCCCAGCAGTTCCGGATTCCTTTCTCAACGGCAGCTAAATTTACTGGGGATCCAGCTCTCTGTCGGGGATTCTTGAACCAGTGCAAGCTACAGTTTGAATTGCAACCTGACAGTTTTCCCACGGAACGGGCAAAAATTGCCTATATTATATCACTACTGTCTGGGAAAGCCCTTGCCTGGGTCTCACCTCTGGTGGAGAAAGCGAGCCCCGTTTTAGCGTCCCTAGATGGATTTCTAAAGACATTCCAGACCATCTTTGACGAGCCTGGACGTACAGCGTCCGCAGCTTCTGATCTTCTTCCTCTCCGCCAGAGGGATTTATCTGTTGGAGATTACACTATCCAATTCCGCACTCTATCTTCAGAACTGTCTTGGAATGAGGAGGCATTAATGTCCATATATCAAGAGGGACTATCTGAACGCATAAAGGATGGACTTCTTTCCTGTGTCACGCCCACAACATTGGACCCCTTAATTTCAACCTGTGTGCGGATTGATATTCGCTAACAAGAGCGCCGCTCGGAACGGAAGAGATTGCCTTGTTCCAAGACAGTGGTAGCCGTTCGCCCTAAGTCTCCTATACTATTGTCAGAGGAACCCATGCAATTGGGTAGATCCCGTATCACTCCTCAAGAGAAACAACGGAGAATCAAAGATAACCTCTGTTTTTATTGTGGAGAACCTGGACACACCCGTGTGCAATGCTCCAAGCGTCCGGGAAACGCACGCTCCTGAGTGACGTAGAGGAGGTCAACCCAGGAGTCTCCATTCGCTCCTCTAGCTCTAGAGACCGCCTCATACCTGTAACTATTGTGATTAAAGATCAGCACTTTGAATATTCTGCTCTCTTAGATTCCGGAGCTGCTGAAAATTTCATCACTGCTCAGACTGTTGACAAACTTCAAATACCCATTGAACAACTTCCAGCTCCTACCTACATTACAGCAATAGATGGCAGCAGAATTCCGGGGGGATCCATCTCTTGCCGAACTCTGCCACTCACAATCCAAATTGGAGCACTCCACTCAGAAACTCTGCAACTTTTGGTCATCAAAGAAGCCACATCACCTTTCATCCTCGGTCTCCCTTGGCTTCGTCTACACAACCCCCATGTGGATTGGAAAATTTCCCAGATCCTTAGCTGGGGTCCCACGTGTTTCCAGAGTTGTCTATCCAAGGTGTCACCATTACGTTCCGCAAAAAGAGACTCTGAAGATATTAAACTTTCTAAACCTTACCAAGACTTTGTTGATGTCTTTTCTCCACACTCCACTGAGACATTACCGCCTCATCGACCTTGGGACTGTCCCATTGAATTTATCCCTGGTTCCAAACCGCCACGTGGTCGAACCTATCCTTTATCCATCCCAGAGACCAAAGAAATGTCAGAATACATTGCTGAGAATCTTCAGCGAGGTTTCATAAGACCTTCTACCTCCCCTGCAGGTGCTGGATTTTTTTTTTAAAAAAAGAAAGATGGGGGACTTCGTCCTTGTATCGACTATCGGGGTCTCAACGATATAACCATCAAGAATCGTTACCCTCTACCCCTTGTCTCCGAAATGTTCGACCGCATCCGTGGAGCTCAAGTATTCACTAAATTGGATCTTCGGGGAGCATATAACCTCATTCGGATAAAAGCCGGGGATGAATGGAAAACCGCTTTCAACACCAGAGATGGCCACTATGAATACCTCGTGATGCCCTTTGGTTTGAGTAATGCTCCAGCCGTGTTTCAGAGCTTCGTGAATGAGATCTTTAGAGACCTTCTGAACCAATCCGTTGTCGTATATCTGGACGATATACTCATATTTTCCCGAACCCTGGAAGAACATCGGGAACAAGTGAGAGAAGTATTATCCCGGCTTCGTCACAACCATCTCTACGGAAAATTAGAGAAGTGTATCTTTGAAGCGAAGGAGATTCCGTTCCTCGGCTTCATTCTGTCTGGATCTGAACTTCGGATGGACCCAGCCAAA
>WWET01007897.1:5893-17512 GCA_011038615.1 Limnodynastes dumerilii | reverse complement strand
GAAAAAAAAGTAAAGGAGAGAGAGAAAGAGAGAGAGAGAGAGAGAGAGAGAGAGAGAGAGAGAGATGGAGTAAAACAAGGGAGAGAAGGCAAGAGAAAGTGGTTAGAAGGAAAACATCGGAGGATGGTCTAAGGGGCAGTGGAGGATTAGAAATGAATTTGAGGGATTAGTAAGAGAGAGTTAGCAACTTTTCCTTTTATTGTTTGAGAAAATTCAGCTACACAAACTATTTGTAGTAGGAAATAAGTTTAAGGTATAATTCAAATGGGTGTAGGTCCCCACTTAGAATGGCCCTATTTCAATAGGGTTGTTTCCTCCCAGCCAGTTTTGAACTGGCTGGGATTGAGATTGCATATGCTTCAATGAGGCATAGCAATCGATCCATGGAGCACCGAACTTTCGATGCTCTGGTAGGTAAGAGAAAAAAGTACCCCAACCATTCCCCTAATTCTAACCCTAACCCTGCCCTCTCATTACCCTAATCCTAACCTTCCCTTCCCCACAGCCTGACCCTAACCCTCCCTCCCCTTCAGCTTGACCCTAACCATCCCTTCCCCGCACCTTGGAGAGGTTACTCACCTTTCCCTGTGGTCCTACGGTAGCAAAACTACCAGAACAGTGAAGGTAAAGAGAAGCAATGCTCATTCGGAGGTGTCGCTTTCCACCATACTTTTTAAGGCGACCATATGTGCATAGACCACAGTATTCCAATGTCCCAGTACAGGGTGACGTGGTGAATGGAGTTTCTATTATAAATCCTTAATTTATATTTTCAGCTTGTGTATAAGAAAAATATATTCTTCTTCTTTAAGAATTGTTTTATTTTGTTAACCATTTTAAGTTTCCTGCCAACCTAAAATTTATAGAAGAAGAAATAGTAGCTAAAATAAATTCATTTTGCTTAATACTGGTGTGCAATCTCTTTCAGTTTTCTTTTATTGGCCCACCTCTCTGCAATTTTATCCGAATAACTCTGAACCTCTAATAAAGGCGGGTATCACATTAATGTACTTGTATATAGTAATCATATCTCGATAAATGTCTCTTTTCTAAAGTAACTATACCTAAACAGCCAAGCCTTTCTTCATATCCCTTCTCTAAACCCTTGTATTTCTAAACTGCCTTCCCTTGCATCCATGCCTCTTTTAATGTATGGTAATACTTTATTGGTCCTTGCAACTATAGCTTGACATTAAGCACTATTGCTAAGATTATTATTATTATTACTAACTTGGCTAGAGTTAGTTGGCACCACAAAGTCTGTTATCTTATATAAAATGACACAATTAATACCACTAAATCTGTAATTTAGTTACTTCCTATATCTTTCCAACATACAGGATGAAGGCTAATGATCCCATTCTGTACCATTACACAAAAAAAAGATGTTTTGGTCACTGTAACATTAAAAGCCAAGATTAGCGTGGAATTTTCCCAATTCAATAATCTGTGTATTTCTAATGATATATATTTGCGCACTGCGCCACCAATTGAAATATATTTAAACAATAAGTTATATTGACATTGTCTAGCCATAGTTACCCTGACTCAGTCAGGACTTTCTTCAAGAAGCAGTATGCTTTCAAAAATTGGTGTAACACATACATATGTTTCAGATAGGCAATAGTGTGCTTATGTAGAGCTGCTTTTCTACGTGTGGATAGTGAATCCGTGTAGCGGGGGGGATACATTAACTATTCTATTAACTATTCTAATAATTGAGCAAAACCCAACCTTACTGTACAATTTGAAAATGCCTAACATCACACACCATGTAAATCTCATACATGTGGTGGCTGGCCTGGCCCTCCTTACAGAAAGCAGCATAGTGCGCATGCGCAGTACCAATATTAAGCTGACTTTCTTACTGATCTGGTCACTTCTACTTGCTGGTCATTATATATATGAAATATGAAGTACAACACAGATCAATTGGCATGATTGATAAGATAAGTCAGATAAGGATGCTAATTAAGGAACTGAGACCCGGATTGTATTGTATTGGAGACAGCCATTAAAATTCTGATCTTGCTACAATAGTACAAGTCACAGGCTCTTAGTAAATCTGACTATATGGATCACCAAGACCAAAGAATTAAGCTGCCTTCTTTTGCCTTGTAATTGGTAGTGCATGTAATATAAGTATATTTTTGCAATCTACTAAATTATTGGGACACTTTCAGGGCCGGTGCTAGGTCTCTGGGCACCCTAGGCAAAGTTTGTCCTGTCTCCCAGACCCCCCTCCACCCCCCTGCACCATCCCACCCACACGCACCCAGAGCCAGATTAAGGCTTTGGAAGGCCTGGGGAACTTGAGACAGGGGGCTCTATGAACTAAAAATCAGAGCATAGTGTCTATGACCCATAATTATTACACTTTGCCCCTATCATCAGTGATACTTGCAAATAAACTGTGTATCATCTGTTACACCCAGAGTCTGCTTCAACAGCTCAGTGTGAAAAGCATGTTATACTATTAATTCTCAGTTACAGTGACCCATATAATTACAGTGAATATCCTACTAACACATATACAAGGCAGAGAACATACTACTGATCACCATACAATAAGGACTTAAGATAACAGCAACTTCATCTTAGTTACCGCCATACAATACAGACTATATCCTAGCTATTGCCATACAATACACACAGCACCCTAGTATCACCATGCAATACACATTGCATCCTAGTCATCATAATATAATACACACTGCATCCTAGTTATCACCACATAGTACACATTGCATTTTAGTGATTGCCATACAATAATAGTTTTATTTTATCATTAGCAGTGTGGTCTGCATAAAAATGTTGTTTGTTAAGTAAAGCAGCACTAGACTATTTCTAGTCTCCACAGTCAGACTTTTTCCCCCTTCCTTGTGTGTGTTCAGTAAGCCTTATTGCCCCTTCCTTGTGTGTGTCCAGTTAGTCTTATTGCCCCTTCATTCTATGTGACCATTCACCCTTAATGCCCTTTCTCTTTCTTCTGTGTCCAGTCAGCTTTATTGGCCCTCTGTCTGTGTCCAGCCAGCCCTTTGCCCTTTTCTTTATTCTTTTCAGTCAGCCTTATTGCCCTTCCTTCTGTGTATCCAACCAGCCTTATTGCCCCTTCCTTCTTTGTTCAGCCTTATTGTTCCCTCCTGTTTGTCCAACTAGCCTTTTTGCCCCTCCTTCGGTGTATCCAAACAGCCTTATTTCTCCCTCTTTGTGTCCAGTCAGCTTTATACTCCCTCCTTCTGTGTATCCAACCAGCCTTATTGTTATGGTATCCCGGGTTTACCTTGGTAGTGGACCGGGGTGACCAAAGGGTACGATAAAGAAGGACGAGCAACTCACCAGGGCATAGAGTCTGAAGCCGGACCAAGTGTTCGCTAGGGCCCCTGATGGTGGGGATAGTCTGGAGCTGGTAGGAACCCGTCAGGATACGGCCCTATAGAGAATGTTCGGGAGAGGAACAGTTAGTAAAGGCAGGATCAAGAGGGAATGGGAGATAGAGAATGGACTTAGAGGGTAAAGAAGTACCAGAAGGAACTGGACTTAACTAACTACAAAAAACAGATAACAAACAAGACTGGGAAAACCTGGACTGGACAAAACTAACAAGACAGACAAGGAGACACTCTCACACACTCAGACAACAAAAATCCCAGAGGGATACAAATAACCTTGGTAGCGGACCGGGGTGACCACAGGATAAGGTAAAGAAATACGAGCAACTCACCAGGGCGTAGAGCCTGAAGTCGGACCGAGTGTTCGCTAGGGCCCCTGATGGTGGGGATAGTCTGGAGCTGGTAGGAACCCGTCAGGATACGGCCCTGTCGAGAATGCTCGGGAGAGGAAATGGTTAATAAAGGCAGGATCAAGAGGGAATGGGAGATAGAGAAAAGGAATGAGCGGGAACAGAAGTACCAGAAGGAACTGGACTTAACTAACTACAAAAAACAAATAACAAACAAGACTGGGAAAACCTGGACTGGACACCACAAACAAGACTGACAAGGAGACTCTCTCACGCACTCAGACAGCAAAATCCCAGAGGGATACAAATACAATCAACCAGGGAAAGTGAAGGATAATGACACAGAGGAAAATACAATAAGGTAGAGAGCAGGGAGAGCAAACAATGGGGAACAAAGAGGAACCAGGGAGGCAAAATACGGGACACTCAGTAATCAGATGAAAATACAGGAAGAGAGGCACAAGGCAAGAAGGAGCAGGCTAAAGCACAAGAAACTATAACCGGCGCCTGCTACTACCGTCAGAGAGCCTTATAAACCTACCAGGAACCAATGGGCAGCGGGAAGGAAGGCGCCATAGGAATCCATGGGCTGACGTCAGGGCGCTAGGCAACGTCCCGACGCCAACCCGACAGCCGAGGAGAATGCGCGTCAGGTCTCCTAGGCAACGAGCGCTCAGAGCGGGGAGGCGTGGCGCGCAGAACGGGGCCTGCACAACGGAGAGAGCACAGCGCCGAGGGACCGGAGGAAAAAGGCTGCAGCCCTGTCCTGACTTCAGGACAAGGTAAGTGTGAAGCAAGGCGCCGGACTGTGACATTACCCCCCCCTTGACGAGGGGTTAAAGGACCCCTAGCACTGGGTTTTTTGGGAAATCTGGTATGGAAATCCTGAATAATCTTTTCTGCATGAAGATTTTTGTCTGGCACCCATTGGCGCTCTTCTGGGCCATACCCCTGCCAATGAACTAAATACATTAATCTACCACGTACCCATTTGGAATCCAGGATTTCCTCAACAACAAATTCTTCTCTGCCATTAACTAGCACCGGTGCTGGTCTGGAGATGGATCTGCTCTTGAACTTTCTCGACTCCCTAAAGGGTTTCAGGAGAGAAGAATGGAAGGTATTAGGGATACGCATAGAGGAGGGTAGTTTAAGGCGGAAAGCAACTGGGTTAATTTTGTGAGTAATGACAAAGGGACCGATAAAGCGGGGTCCTAACTTTGATGAGGCTTGGCGCAGTCTAATATTTTTTGTAGAAAGCCAAACTCTGTTACCTACTCTGAAATGACAAGGACTGCGATGCTGATCGACCCTGGTTTTAGACACAAGGGCAGCTTTAATGAGTGCTCTGTTGACTTTCTTCCAAATGATTCTGATACGATTAGTGAAAGGAACAACATCAGAATCAGAGGGTATTTCGGGAGAGAGCAATGAAGTGGCTCGAGGGTGAAAACCAGCAAGACAAAAAAAAGGAGAGATTTTAGTGGCAGAGTGAGTAGAGTTGTTGTAAGCAAACTCAGCCAGAGGAATATTATCTGCCCAATTTTTTTGAGAGTAAGAAGAGAAGCAGCGCAAGTATTGCTCAAGGACCTGATTAACCCTTTCAGTCTGGCCATTAGATTGAGGGTGGTAACCTGAAGAAAAACTGAGCTTGATGCGCAACGCACTACAGACAGACCTCCAGAACTTAGCCACGAATTGCGAACCCCTATCAGAAACAATGTCCATAGGCAAGCCATGCAACCTAAAGATGTGTTTGACAAAAAGATCTGCCAAAATTTTGGCAGAAGGTAGCCCGGACAGCGGAATAAAATGTGCCATTTTAGAAAATCTATCAATAACGACCCAAATGGTGGTAAAACCTGAGGATTTAGGAAGGTCAGTAATGAAATCCATTGCCAAATGAGTCCATGGACGAGTGGGAACGGATAAGGGGAGGAGGGGACCAATCTGAGAACATCTGGGGGTTTTATTCTGGGCACAAACGGTACAAGTAGTAACAAAGTCCCTGACATCCTTGGAGATAGCGGGCCACCAGACAGATCTGGAGAGCAACGATAAGGTTCTTTGAACCCCAAAATGACCGGCAGACTTAGAAGAGTGACATTCTTGAAGAACTTTAATCCTGAGAGGAGCAGGAACAAATAAACGATTTGGAGGCTTATGTTTGGGACTTAAATGTTGAACTTGCATAAGTTGAGATTGGAGATCTTGAGTGAATCCGGCAATAATGGAGGTAGGTTGGATGATTGGCAGAGGAGACGAGGAAGACATTCCTTCAGATAAGAAGGACCTGGAGAGGGCATCTGCCCGCCGATTCAGAGATCCTGGACGGTATGTGATGGTAAAAGAAAAACGAGTGAAAAATAAAGCCCAGCGGGCTTGGCGAGGGTTGAGTCTTTTAGCAGATTCGATGAATGCTAGGTTTTTGTGGTCAGTGATCACGGTGATGTTATGATTAGCCCCTTCCAACCAGTGCCTCCACTCCTCGAAGGCTAACTTGATGGCAAGAAGTTCACGATTGCCAATGTCGTAATTCTTTTCGGCTGAAGAAAATTTCTTGGACATGTATGCACAAGGATGAAGACGGTTGTCCGAATGATCAAATTGAGAAAGAACCGCACCAGCCCCAACGTCAGAGGCATCCACTTCCACAATGAAAGGACGATCAGGATTGGGATGACGGAGAATTGGGGCAGTAGTAAAGGCAACTTTTAGATTTTTGAAAGATTCCACAGCTTTAGGAGGCCAATTGCAGGTATCTGCGCCTTTCTTGGTGAGATCTGAGATGGGAGTCACCAGAACAGAAAAAGCTTGAACGAAACGTCTGTAATAATTCGCGAAACCGAGGAACCTTTGAATAGCCTGTAGATCCGTAGGTTGTGCCCATTCCAGAATGGCACGGACCTTAGCGGGATCCATTGCAAAACCTTGGGGAGAGATGAGATACCCAAGGAAGAGGACTTCAGTGACCTCAAACTCGCATTTTTCCAATTTAGCGAAAAGTTGATTCTCTCGTAGTTTCTGAAGGACCTGGCGGACATGAACACGATGATCCTGAAGAGAGCGGGAATAAATCAAGATATCATCTAAATAGACAATGACAAAAGTACCTAGAAAATCCCTCAGGACGTCATTGATAAGATCTTGAAAAACCGCTGGAGCATTGCACAACCCGAAGGCCATCACTAGGTTCTTGTAGTGCCCGGACTGGGTATTAAAGGCAGTCTTCCACTCATCTCCCTTACAATCCTAATCAAATTGTAGGCCCCTCTTAAGTCGATCTTAGTATAAATTACAGCATCCTTCAGCTTGTCGAAGAGGTCCGTAATGAGAGGAAGCGGGTAATTGTTCTTGACCGTAATCTTGTTGAGAGCTCTAAAATCAATGCAGGGATGTAGAGAACCGTCTTTCTTGGAGACAAAGAAAAATCCTGCCCCCATAGGGGAACGAGATGGTTGGATAAAACCTTTTTCTAGGTTCTCTGCTACATATTCATCCATGGCTTTAATCTCAGGAATGGATAAAGAAAATAGTCTGCCCTTGGGATACGGAGCTTCAGGAATTAGGTCGATAGCGCAGTCATATGGACGATGCGGAGGAAGTCTCTCAGCTTCTCTCTTGGAAAAAACGTCAGCAAAGTCTTGATACTGAAGAGGGACCGAAGATTCCTCCAGAATAGTATTACGGATAGAAAGAATGAGGCAATTGCAGCAGGACTCTTTCCAACGAATGATTTCACCTTTGTTCCAATCAATTTCTGGATTGTGCAAAGAAAGCCAAGGATGACCTAAGACTATCTTGGCTGCTGGGGAAGAAAAGATGAAGAATTGGATCTCCTCAGTGTGGCATGCTCCTATCTGGAGCTGAACGGGTTCAGAGATATGAGATATTTGCCCTCCAGGCAATGGGTCACCACTGAGACCACAGGCAATAATTGGTGGGGATAAGGGGACAGAAATAATTCCCCATTTTTTCGCAGAATTGGAGTCCAGAAAATTACCTGCAGCACCACTATCAACGAATGCCTGAGTTTTGATGGAGGATTGCATGGTTTTTAGAAGAGCGGGCAGTAACATGGAGTTGGAGGAGGAGATAAGACTTGAGCCCAGATTAATTTCCTCCATATTCACCTGGAAGCTTTGTTTCCCGGCAGCTTCAATTTTTTGGGGCATTGGTCAGCCATATGTGCTTTACCTCCACAGTACAGACAGAGCCCCTGCGTACATTGGCGGTCCTTTTCAGCCTTGGACAAACGAAAACCCCCAATTTGCATCGGTTCATCCTCAGACAAAGGGGACATAGGAGGTAAAGGGTTGGGCGAAGAAGAAAAAACTTTTTCCAATCTTCGTTCTCTGAAACAGCGATCGATTTTAATAGCCAGAGTCATCAGGTCTTCTAGGGTTTCCGGTGATGGATACTGAAACAGGGCATCCTTAATCTGATCCGAAAGACCTAGACGGAATTGAGAACGTAGAGCTGGATCATTCCAATGACACTCCGTTGCTCAAGACCGAAATTCTCCAGCAAACTCTTCAACAGATCTGCGGCCTTGACGGATTGAACGGATCTTCGCCTCCGCCGAAGCCTCTTGATCTGGGTCATCATAGATTATTCCCATTGTGTTAAAGAATTCGTTCACAGAATGTCTGGCTGAATGATTGATGTCAAGAGAAAAGGCCCAGGACTGGGGTTCCCCCTGGAGGAGGGAAATGATAAGTACCACCTTTTGGAACTCCGAACCAGATGCCGTGGGGCGTAGTTGAAAATAAAGGAGGCAACTGTTCTTAAATAGTCTATACTTGGTGCAGTCTCCTGAGAACCGATCCGGCAGAGGGGCTTTGACATCTTGTCCCGGAGCCGGAGGTGCTACTGGAGGAGGAGTTGAGCGTAATGCTGCTATGACCTGATCCTGAGTCTCCACCTTTGAGGTGAGGTTTTGTACCATTTGTCCAAGATGGGAGACTTGGGTAATTAATGCTATAATTGCTTCCGAGGAGGCGGGGTCCATCTTGTGAGAGAAGATACTGACAAGGCACTGGTGGAATTTAGGGAGCAATGAAACAGAAGGTCCGGAGTACACTAGAAATGTTGGCCGGTTATAATGTTATGGTACCCCGGGTTTACCTTGGTAGCGGACCGGGGTGACCAAAGGGTACGATAAAGAAGGACGAGCAACTCACCAGGGCATAGAGCCTGAAGCCGGACCGAGTGTTCGCTAGGGCCCCTGATGGTGGGGATAGTCTGGAGCTCGTAGGAACCCGTCAGGATACGGCCATATAGAGAATGCTCGGGAGAGGAATGGTTAGTAAAGGCAGGATCAAGAGGGAATGGGAGATAGAGAATGGACTTAGAGGGTAAAGAAGTACCAGAAGGACTTAACTAACTACAAAAAACAGATAACAAACAAGACTGGGAAAACCTGGACTGGACAAAACTAACAAGACAGACAAGGAGACACTCTCACACACTCAGACAGCAAAAATCCCAGAGGGATACAAATACAATCAAACAGGGAAAGTGAAGGATAATGACAAAGAGGTAAATACAATAAGGTAGAGAGCAGGGAGATCAGACAATAGGGAACAAAGAGGAACCAGGGAGGCAAAATACGGGACACTCAGTAATCAGAGGAAAAATACAAGAAGAGAGGCACAAGGCAAGAGAGAGCAGGCTAAAGCACAAGAAACTATAACTGGCGCCTGCCGTCAGAGAGCTTTTTAAAGGTACCAGGAACCAATCAGCCAGCGGGAAGGAAAGTGCCATAGGAATCAATGGGCTAACGTCAGGGTGCTAGGCAATGTCCTGACGCCAACCCAACAACCGGGGAGAATGTGCATCGGGTATCCTAGGCAACAAGCGTTCCGGAGCGGGGAGGCGTGGCGCGCACAACGAGGCCTGTACAACGGAGGGAGCACAGCGCCAGAGGGGAGAGACTGCAGCCCTGTCATGACTCCAGGATAAGGTAAGTGAGTAGCAAGGTGGCGCCGGGATGTAACACTTATTGCCCCTTGCTACTGTTTCCAACCAGTTTTGTTGCCCTCTTTGTATCCACAGTCCACCCAGCCTTATTTCTCCTTCTTTACCTGTGTGTCCCCTCCATGGTCCTCAAATCCCCATTCCCCAACTACCTTCTTTAAGAAATACACCATACACTTACCTGTGATGTCTTCTCTTCCAGCTGTCTCCTCCGCAGAGCGCTCTGCACAATGATGACACCAGCATGTAAGATCACGCTGATGTCCTGTGAATAGAGCTGAAGTTGTGCATAAGCACAGCCGGCTCTTTACAGGAGGAAGAGGGAGCTTACAGGCACCGTGCTCCCCTGCCTGTCTTCTCCTTCAGCTCGCAGCACACTCTGTATGCTGCGAGCCGAAGGAGATGGCAGGCTGGGGAGCGCGGTGCAGCACGTGGGAGGGGATGCTTTTGCCGCCCCTCGGGTCCGGCGCCCTAGGCGATCACCCTGGACACTTTGAAATTGTTTCATTCATATCATCAGTTCATTCATAGGGACCCTTATAATACCATTATTAATTAGCGGGACTTTATTGTGGACTTATATTCATTGCACTTTATGGACCGTATTCAAACTTAATTTCCCTATGTATGTAGTAGCAAAAATATGTTTGTGAGAGGGCTAGTGCACACCCACAACACTCCCCTCTCACTTCCTGAATTTTAAAGTGACCAAAAGTGAATTTATGCTAGCTGCTAGCATAAAAGCGCCCATTATTACTTACTGCGCATGCGTGCGGAAGATGTTACGCCACGTAACTCAGAGCGTATTGGCCAGTCACTTATCTTCACTGTAACTACGTACGAAGCCAGCCATACGACACCCGTAATTATGCTTCGGAGGCGGGGTGAGGCATTTGAATTGTACAGTATAGGCATGCTTTGGCTTGTAAGTACGTGCTGCCTATCCATACATCAGTAGTTACACTGTATAAAGTTAAGCTACGGTTCGGGAAGCGTAAACCGGCCAAAGTACGACATGCGAGGGGAGTGCATAGTACATTCGCTAGCGTAAATATGCTACTCTAGGAAACGTAATAGAAATGTAGCTCTGGATCTGGCCCCAAAAGTATCCTGAAAGTCAATTAATTAAACAGTTAAGTCTTTCATAGTGTATTGTATTCCGGTTGTAATATGTAGTAAGTGCACAGTATTAATGGATGGTTGATCAGAAACAAATTGCAGATATCACATCCAGTTTAAAATGACATATTTCACATCCAGATTGGTCTAATAACAATACTGGTGTCTCCAATAGCGCAAAAATAGTACCAGAGACAGATGGTTCTGAGGTAATTAACAGGGAGAACAACAAGAATTCATTGATTCTGTGGTTTTAATAATCAAGCAAGTGTTATATAAAACAACATATATTTACTTATTTATATAATTAGAACAAATACATACAGAGATATAAAACCGCACCTATTCTAATATTATTTGAACCTTGTAGATGGAATAAGGAACTGACAAGATGTAGCAATAAAATAGACTGCTGCCTAATGTGTATTGGTAGATATATAAGATGTCCACTTAAAGTCTGATCATAGACAGTCCTAAGAAATGTAAATGTAAATGTCCTGTATAATTAGCAGAGGTAGTAGATAATAGGGATTTAATGTAATTGTCCTTCTTTATCTCAAGATATTGTAGATGGGAATCCCAAATTAATGTGTGTTAAATACAGGCCTCAGGGAAACCTCCTGTAGAAGCAGTAGAGGTCTGAACAGTTAATGCCTGAAGGCAAAGTTGGTCCTTATGTAAGTAGCACGGTGGGGGACGGCAGCGCGCCGTCCCCAGCTCCAGGAAGTCTGGCTGGTAGCCAATCAATTCTGATTGGCTGCCAGCCGGTCACATGGCGC
>WWET01007896.1:24996-40038 GCA_011038615.1 Limnodynastes dumerilii | reverse complement strand
CGATTTTCGGACCCGCGATTAAAAAATTACAAAAATCACGTGATTTTTAGCTTAGTGAATCGCCTTTGGCGATTTTTAAGCTAAAATTCACGTGATTTTAGCAAAATCACATTTAGTGAATGAGGCCCCGAGAGTTAAAATAACGCCAGATCAGACTGCCATTAGTGCTTCTATTCCAGCAATCTCCCCATATAACCCCCTTCTTCTCCCCCTAATAGCTGTTATTAGGGGAGGGAAGGGGATATATATGTGGAGACCGTTGGAATATATGAAAATAGTAGTTTTGTGTAAAAAACTTTATAATTTAAAATAATAAAAAAAACACATAAAAAAATAAACAATAGAATAGGCTTTAAAACTCACCTGACCGAAGACGCGCCTGTCCGCAGATTCCAGACCCAACATGAAGAGCCTGCTCATGCGCAGTGCTTCTCATGCCGGGGCTTCATCTTTTACATAGCCCCAGTTGAGAGCCACTGCACATGTGCAGACCTTCCGGTCACACGAAGAAAGCCGCGATGACTGCAGAAAGCACGAATGTCATTGCGCGACAGCCAGCGGAGGGTAAGTGTTAGTACATATTATTAACGTAGCTCGCAGCGAGCTGATTCAAATCTGGATGAGCTTCGTTCATATCGGTAAGTATATAGAGCCCTTTATTTGCAGGGTCGATACACCTTGAAACTAATTTTATGCGGCCTTTAAGACCGCATATAAGCAATCTACGTAAGGAAAAGATACGTAGATTACGTAAAAAATTTACTACACATGCGCAGTAGTAAAAAACGGGAAAATACGGACGTATATGTTATACGTCCGCTAGTCTGAACACGGTCCTCCATCCATAAAGAGTTGCATGGGAGAGGGCCAGAAGAGGGGAAACACCCTGAGGCACGATAAAGATAAAGAGAGGTCAATAAAAGTGACCAGTATACAGTATACAGACCAGTGAGAGAGCCGGGCTGGTATTACCTCCAGGTGATTGGCCTCACTCATGATGACTTACATGGGGCATAATGTTCTCATAATGGAGGCTCCAGACTTACAGAGGAGCTTATTGTACAGACAGACACCCCAGCGATGGAGCAGGAATAGAGCAACTTGTCCTGCCATTTATGTATGGGAAGGGAAAGGATTAACGTGGACACTGCTGGAGATGATCTGCAGAGACAAGTCAGGATTCATGTGGATACTGAGAGAAATGATCTGCAGGAAGAGGACAGGATTAATGGGGACACTAGTGGAGATCATTTTAAGGTAAAGTACAAGGTTAATGTGGAGAATGGGGGAGATAATCTGCAGGAAGTGGACAGGGTTAATGTGGAGAATGGGGGAGATAATCTGCAGGGAGAGGACTTGAGGTACTCATGATGTTGACTGCACTTGGTTTGTCAGGGCCATTGTTATGGCTGTTAGTCTCCCTGGTCCTTTTGCTGTCTGTATTCCTCCACAGCTAAGCACAGCACATGCAAGACAAGCAAAGTATGTATTAGGGGCCCCCAGGCCACTCACCAGTCCAGAGCAGGGCAGTGACAGCAAGGATCCTGGCTGGGTACAGTCAGACTCAGGAACTCCGCAGTGGTGATTTCCTGTGTGCGGAGCTTCCTCTATCAGATCGTCACAGCACCACCTGCTGGAAAACTGGCTCATTGCTACTCAATTAAAGGAAAAAAAAAAAATTCTCTGCTTATCGGGACAAGCAAGACAACGAGTGGGACAGCGGACAGTGCACCGAAATCAGGACAAGCAAGACAACGGGCGGGACAGTGCACCGAAATCGGGACTGTCCCGCATAAATAGGGACAGTTGGGAGGTATGCAGAACTGCTGGAGTAATGTAAAAGTCCCAGGACCAGATTTACTAAGCTGCGGGTTTGTAAAATTGGAGATGTTGCCCATAGCAACCAATCAGATTTTAGCTGACATTCTCTATTATATAATAGGAAAGTGAGAGCTAGAATCTCATTAGTTGCTATAGGCAACATCTCAATTTTTCCAAACCCACAGTTTAGTAAATCTGCCCATCAGAGTTCTGTCATGCAGGCCTATTCCGGGTCTTTGGGCTAATCAGCCTGGAAGCAGACTGATTAAAGTATACCTGTGTGTGATGCTTAAAGTGATTACAGCAGGTGTCTCTCATCTCAGTCAGTGGAGTCTGGAGAGACCAGACACAGCCAGAGGGAGGCTGAAAGCACTAAGGTGAAGGGAACTGAATTGTGTTCTGTTTGTGAGTGGGACACAAGGTCCTGCCATAGTAGTCAGGGCTATTTACTGTAATAGATAGTAATAGATAGTAGCCAGACAGGCCTGGGAATTGTGTTTATGGTTTTGTATGCTGCGAAGGTGTTGTCTATTTGTGTGAAAAAAAAGCACACTAGATTATTGCATCACATTGGGTCAGTGCCTGTGGTAACCATGGAAACGGTGACCCAGTACATAATTACATACATACATACACACATTCTTACTTTACACATATATATATATATATATAAAATGTAACCTCTCTGTAATCTTTGTATGACACCATAGCAGCAGATCCCACACCCCAAGTACATAATACCCCTTTCACATCACCACCAAATACCCGGGATCTTCGTCAAAAACCCGGGTCTCAGAAAAATCCCGGGTATTTGGTGGTGATGTGAAAGGGTCACTTCCGGTAAACCCGGGTCAAAAGACCCAGGATTTCAACCCGGGAAAAAAGAAGGGTTTTTCCCGGGTTCAACCCGGGAAGGGTGGGTTCTTAAAATGCGGCCAGTTTCTTTTGAACGCAGGTTTTTCTTTCTGGAACTTGATTGGATGCTTATCTGGTGCTGGCGATCAAAAGCCAATTAAAGCCACTATCTGGAATGATTGACACTTTACTTTAAAGGCAGACCCGGGTTATTTGGTGGTAATGTGAAAAGGACAGACCCGGGAAATTCCCGGGTTTTTGGGTGGACTTATAACGCGGTTTTGAAAATGACACGGCAATGCTGCCAGAAAAAACCCGGGTACAAAATACCGGGTTTTACAAAGGTGGTGATGTGAAAGCGGTATAATTAATCTCCCAGCCTATATGCATGTGCAGTAGCGGCACAACGGTGTGAACACTACTGCACATGCGTATAAAGGTAAGGAGCAGAATGGCTTTTATATATATAGATTATTATTATTAAGCACAAATCATTTTAACTGATTGCCTGTACTATTTATAAGTTTTATTGCACTGTGATTAATTAATACATTGTTAGATATGGAAATATTGCGCTCATCATTTTTTGTTTAAGTTTTAGTAATTGTTAATAACATGTGCAAGTATAGGGCATGCTGATGGTTGTAGTTCTATAATCATCAGCATGCCCAGGGATGGCAGGGCATGCTAGCACTTGGAGAACCACAAGTGCCAGCATGCCCTGTCACTTGTGACAAACACATACCCCTTCTAGCACATTAATAAAATATAGGGCCGGCCCCTACCCTAAAAAATGCTAAACAATTACTGCCCCCTTTAAAAAATAAAGACATTAAATACCGCTAATTAAAAAAATATTACCGCTAATTGTTAACAGTAAAAAAAAAAAAATTGTTACAAACTTACCGACCCAGGCAGAGTCTAATTAGGAGTTTTTCACTAGAGCCACTGATGGTGGGGATAGGCCGGGCTGCAGAACACTAGCAGGTCGCGACTGCAGGCTTCCATCTAACACCAACATCCAGAGATAGAATAAGGGTGAGAGTGATCAACCCTGAAAAGCAGGGTAGGCATAAAGGAGGAAACCTGCAGTGAAGGTGTGATAACACTGGGTAGGCAAGATGGAGAAAGCCTGGAAGAGACAAACAACACTACATAAAGACAAGGGCACTTGCTCTCAGAGCACAAGCACACTGGGAGTGGGAGACAGAGAGGGAGGGAGGGAGATAACACAAGGAGGGACTAGGAGTAGGGTTGGAACAGAGCCAAGGATCAAGGAGGCAGGATAAACAGGACACTCAGAAATCACAGAGGAAATCAATAGCAGGAAAGCACAGGAGACCAAATGCTATAACTGACAATGGATGGATGCCACTGCCAGGACTATAAAGGGGCTGCTGGCCAGTGATTGGCTGCATGTCCCTGCCTATGGCTCTGATTGGCTGTGTGACCTGTCAGTAACTCAGCAGCTAGAAGGTCATAAAAGGCGGAGGGAGTAAGGGCGCGCCCACTATAAGTAGCAGCTGTTAGTAACAGGAATGTGGTTGCAGTCACTGCTACGATGGGCTGCTTTCAGAAATAGAGACAGCCGAAAGTTCTTTTTCGGCTGTATCTATTTCGAATAGGCAGCCTTTTTAGAATTTTTGATGAATGGGTGAGTGCGCCAATTCATATTCGCAGGACCCGCTGCTGACAGCTCCGGAGAGGTGAGTAACCTCTCCAGGGACTTTTAGTGTTAGAGAGGGGGTTAGGCTATAGAGAAGGGAGGGTTAGGGTCAGGCTGCGGGGAAGGGAGGGTTAGGGTTAGGGTAATGGAATGGTAGGGTTAGGGTTAGAATTAGGGAAAGGCTTGGGGTTAGTTTTTAGGCTTACCTTACGGAGCACCGTACTCTGTGCACCGGGTCGATTGCTATGCCTCATCAAGGCCTAAGCAATCAATATCCCAGCCAGTTCAAATCTGGGCTAGGAGAGAACGGCCCTATCGAAATAGGGCCTTTCTTAGCGGGGACCCACACCCCAGGAATGTGCAGGCCATGCATGGTCCACAGGCCTGCAGGGAATGATTTCCACAGTGGCAATGGAACAGAACAGTGAGGAACAGCTCCAGAGAAGGTAAGAAATCTAATTTTTTCATGACTAGTGTAGCGGAATGTAACCTTTTACATTACGCCCTTTCCTGGCTTGGTCATGGGAAATGCCCTTCTCTTTATCCAGGTCATTAGAGTCCAGGCAGAGGGCACCTTTTAGATCACTACCAAGAACTCCGGTATCAGCCGAGACCTGGGTTTTTGGCCAAAAACCCGGGTTTTTAGTGGTAATCTGAAAGGGACATAACACAGTTTCCTCTCTTCCACACAGCTGGCGTTGGTTGCCCTGCCCACAGCATAAACTACTTATGGTCTTCTCCACAGCTCTAACTAATTAGACCCAGGTCTTCCACCTGTGTGATAGAGGGTGTAGAGGATTAACCGTGTCTGTATCTGAAGATTGCAGTCTCCCAACATTATAACTCATTATAACCCTCATTGCCACAACACCCCCAGCAGAAAGTATACAGAGGAGAAGAAGCGTTAGTAAATGAAAGTTATTTTTATTAGATATTGATTTAATAAATATAAACATAAATGAACATAAAACATATAGAAAATCTCTATGGATTTGATATATCTGCTTATTTAAGCTCAATCAATAAGCAAAAAAGTATTTAACCTCAGACTAACGGTTGTTGATTAGACAGACTCTATGGTGCTGATACACAGAATAAGTCAGTAGCTACCGAACACAGAACACGGACAGGGCCAGATTAGGGCAACATGGGCCTGGGCCTGAAACTAATCAAGAGCTCATGTGAGTGTGTCCAGTGTTGTGTGGGTGTGGTCACTTACATGTGGTAATGGTGAGTACCATAGAGGGCATAGATAGCACCTCCCTCTACCCACGGTGGCTCAGTGAGTAGCATTGTGTCTCACAATGCTGAGGTTCGATTCCTGGACAATGTCTTATCTGTGTGGAGTTTGTATGTTCTCCCCGTGTCTGGGTGGGTTTCCTCCGGGTGCTGCAGTTTCCTCTCACACTCCAAAAACATGCTGGTAGGTTAATTGGCTGCTGACTAAATGAACCCTAGATTATGTGTGTGATAGGGAGAGTGGCTCCAGGGGGGTGGGGACTGATGTGAGTGACACAGTGTTCTCTGTTTAATATCTGGGTGGTGGCTTCAGGGGACATTGCTTGTTTCACGGGAAGGGGCAGACTAGATGGGCCAAGTGGCTCTTATCTGCCATCACATTCCACGATTCTCTGATACATCTCCATTTCATAGTCATTATTGTTCATGCAGGATGTAAGCAAAGTAAAAAAATAGCCAGTTGTTATGTGGACAGATCAAAATGTCAACAGTTGAGTATTACGTTAGTATTACATATTTATTACAAATATATGATTACATTTCTGAAGTATGTTATGAGCCGCCTGCATTATACATTATGGGGCTGATTCAGAGATGCGATTGCGAAAAGATCGCAAATATACGCACCTTAGCTAAGATCTTAGCAGGTTCCAGCCCACTGCATAAACAGTCACTCCCCTTGCAAACAGCGGTGGATCTTAAACTTAGACCACCATTGAATTGCCTTAACTATACGCTGTCATTTGGGATCTTAACTGACGTGGGAGCGTTCATTTAAGATCCTAAGTGTCAGCCTGCGCCCACTTTCCCTCATTTCCCTGCCTCCCCCCGCCCATTTCCATGCAAATCCTTAAGATCTTAAAGATTCGCTGCACTTAAGATCTTAAGTGCTTGCGTGCGATTCAAAGGTACGCTCTTAGCGAACTTACGCTCCTAACCGCTACGTTAACGGCGTTGCACTATTACTACGCATGCGCAGTTTTGCGAATTTTCTAGGATCTTAAATATACGCACCTAAGTGCCGTGGAAATCGCATCTCTGAATCAGCCCCAATGGGACTGATCCAGACCTACGCTCGGGTGCGTTTTTACGATGGGCGCAAGTGTAAAAACGTCCATTTGTACTTACTGCGCATGTGCGGGGCAGATGTTACACTCATTACAAATTCTGAGCGTATGGGCCTTGAGCATAACACCTTCGTAAATACGGTCGAGGGGGCGTGCCTGGCATACAAGGTCCATAAATACACACCGAGGGCGGGGTGAGGCATTTAAATCGTACAGTATGGGCGCGCCAAGTGTCGTAACTACGCACATACACACATTGGGTCTGATCCAGACCTATGCCCGCGAGCGTAGCGTATGATCGCCCGGGCGTATAAACTTTCAAGCCCATGACACTCCCATTGATTGTACCTACTTACGGCGGCTGAACCTTACCCTAACTTTTTCCAGCGTCCGTACGAATTTTCGGATCGATACGCTGGTCGTACGGGGCTTAGCACGCCCATACTGTACAATTTAAATGGCTATCCCCGCCTCTGTGTAGTAACTCGAGCGTCCGGACTATCATCGTACAAAACGCACGCCCCTTGGGTGAAAAATACGCTCTCAATGCGCTCGCTGTACGCTCATGTCCTTCGGACGACCGGAAGTTGTCATATTGCACATGCGCAGTGTGTTTTTTCTCCCGGTTTTACGCTCCCGACCGGCGTACGATCGCTTGCGGGCGAAGGTCTGGATCAGGCTCATTGAATCCAAACACACAATTCGAAAAAGGGGCGTGGGTTTGCGAGTGCTGTGAAAGGGGCGTGGCTTCGTGGCTGTGTGGGGAAGACTGACATAGAGGGAGATGGTAATGACCTGTGCTGCAATAGGGAAGCAGATGGGGATGGTGAATGGGTCACAACAAATTCAACAATGCTTTTGCACTGACATCTTCTGCTCCATTGTGTAATGTGTTCTACTAATGCATTGTATACTGCTATTGCTATTAGATGTGTACCTCTAAAATAAAATGAATATTTTAATGTGTGAAAGAAGTAACTTCTAAAACAACTAGAAAAAAATATCAAAAACAAGACTTGTTACAGCCAATAACCAATGCAAGAATTTTTATTATTTTCAAATCTACATTTTAAGCTTCCTGCATTCACAGAGAACGTTAATAGACATCTTACATGTCTTGGCAGTCAGATAGCACGACCATATTATCAGTATTGTCATATTACATAGGTTTGCATTTGTTTTTATTTTAATAGTGCCATTATATTAAGTAGCTCTTTACAATGTTAAATAGTCCTTCACACCAACACAGGCTAGGGGCTCTAAATGTTGGGAGGTATGCTAATATACCCCACATCTATTACACGCGCTGGAAACCACCCCTTTCAAAATCCTGTGTTTGCCAATGTCTTGTTACAGCTGGTGGCCAGCAGTGGAATCCTCGTTCTGTAACAATAGCAATAATTAACAGTTAATCCTGTCAATGTTAGATAAACTAGTTGGTTAATATGCAAGCCACAGCGTAATGGTGAAGGAAAGAGTCAGTAGATGAAATCATCACTTCCACAAATATGTTTCATCCACAATGCTAGAAGTCCAGCTTAGCGGAGAAAGAAGCAAGACTGACGTCACCTATAGTTGCTATTTATTACATCACAAGATATTCCACTGGACAGACACTTAGGAAGTTCAAATGACCTGTAGATTTCTGCTGCTATCTCGTCAGACAGGAGAGTGAAGGTTTCACATTATTCAAAGATCCCTAGTAATGTAGTAATGGCCAGCTGCCACCACAATAGGTTTCCTGGTTAGCTCCGTAACCGCGCTGCTCCTTTGTAAGATAATGAATGAACACAAGCTTGTAGTTATTTATGTAATAAACTTTGATATTAGCTGTAGGTTGGTAGTGTACTAGTGATAATTATTTACACAAAGAGAGATCCGTAAAAAAGAAATTTTTACGCGTTTCTTCACATTTGTGATTATAGATTGTGTCTGCCTGCAAGTTCACTATTCTTTTCATCAGCACAAATTTTCTTTGAAATACTCTTAGAACAATGAGTTCTGTTAATAGACATATATAGGGTGGAAATAAGCGGGGAAATGCAGAACTTACGCGTTTCTCTGCTGAGTTCAGCAATTTTTTCAGAGGGAAATAATGTCAATATGGATAAACAAAATACGTCCGTGCAAGGGGTGTGCCGAGGGGAGTGTAGCGAACTTACGTGTACGAAAATACGCTCCGCGAATATACGTACGCCACATGTAGTTCTAGATCTACCCCATTGTGGCTAATGAATTAAACAACAAGAGGGAATTTGTTTAACTTTGCATATATATTAACTATGGACCAAATCCTGAATAATGCCAAGGGGGGGTAATGCAGTGCATGCAGGGGATTCATAGTACCAAGATATAATTCTGGATCCAGATCCGACCTGGTAGTTACAGATGTGCCCAGTTAAACCTTTCCCAAAATTAAATCAATTTCATGCATGGCAGGCCCACCTGCTGGGAAAAGTTTAATAGGGCTTCAGAAATCATTCAAACTTCTTTACTATTCATTTAGCAGCTACTGGCTAAGTCTTTGACTAATCATGTGATTTGAATGGGTGATATCAGCTCCATTGTCTCCATTGATCTCTGCAGGGTGCCAGCAACTGTTAAATGGTAATTAAACAAAGTTTACCCCTATTGTAATTTAAAAGTTGTAGGTCAAAGGAGAGCCTGAATTATCTGGATTTTAGACACAAAAGAAAAACCTTCCTGGTAGCCTTTTTAATGACCTCATCTCTAATCCCATAAACGAGGGGACTGATATATTGTGGAAGGCAGATGAAGACAAAGAAATTCATTACTGTCATGTAGATAGTATTATCCTTTTTGAACAATGCCTCAGTAAATGGGCTGTTTAATGACAACAGACATAACAGAAGCTGAAACGCGTGGATCAAGACGGTGTTTCTGGCCTTGGATGCAGAAGATCCTGTTGAACCTATTTTTTGAGCAACTAACATCACTCTGATATAGGTGAAGAAAATCGTGATTGCCACTATGCCAAAGCTGAGGGAGTAGAATGTGTACTTTATAGTCACCTGCACTGGGTATTGTTCTAAAAACCTCCACAAACAGAGCATTTTTGAAGAAAATAATCTCTTGTCTACAAAGTAAGCCAGGATAAAAAGCTCAGTGAGGGCAGGAAAAGCTCCAACAGCCCATATTGTGATAATGGCCACATTACACCGGCGTATGGTGCAGATCTCTCCATGCCTCAGAGGGTGACATATCGCTATGTAGCGTTCCAAGGACATGAGGGCTAGATTGTAAGGAGTAACTAAAAAAGAAGTTGCTGAAATCGCAGCTATGAAGCAGCACAGAATCACAGGCATAAATAACACGTAAAAAGCTGCAACGAAAAGCATTAAGGTGACAAAAAGTTGCAGTGAGTCTCTGATGAGCAAATGGCAGAAGAGCAGATATCGGACATTCTCTCGTATCTGAACCATGGTGAAGGACAAGGAGGTCAGGATGGCTGTGACACACAGGAGGTACAGGCAGAAACTGGGGATGATTATGGATAACATTACTACCCTCATCCTCTGAAAAGCCAGGTAAGATGAAAGTTGTGTCATGTTGCTGTACAGAGAAGCCATGTATTCCATATTGTGTCTCCTTCTTGTAGACGTCTTAATAAAGGTGAAACAATCTGCAAAGAGAAGGAAAATCAGATAATTAAAAACAAGATATCTTCGTTGTACATTAGTGATATCTAAATATATTGGACACTTAATCAAATATACTTAAAATTTAGCAAATAAATAAAATATTTCATGGCCTCCATTATTTATTATTTATTTACAATTGACAGGTTTTTATATAGCACCAGCAGATTATGTAGCGCTTTACAATTTTAACAATCATTATAAGAAGACTCTATAGGACATTTAGGATTGATACATAAGGACAAGTGCTATATATCACACAAGACCAGCCAGTGTGTGACGTAAAAGTGCTCAGTTCTCTCTATGATCCAGTCACACAGAATTGTTAGTAGCAGGACTGAGGGTAATTTTAGTATGGAAAGTAAAGTTTTCAAGTTCTGTTAATCATTTAAAAGAAAGGTAAACTGGATAGCAAAGTGGTTGGAAATGGGGTTGACAACTATTAACAGTAGCTTGTCTGAAGAGATGAGTTTTAAGGGAGTGCTTGAAGGTTTGTAGTGTAGAGGATAG
The DNA here is from genome assembly GCA_011038615.1 of Limnodynastes dumerilii. Taxonomy (NCBI): domain Eukaryota; kingdom Metazoa; phylum Chordata; class Amphibia; order Anura; family Limnodynastidae; genus Limnodynastes; species Limnodynastes dumerilii. The sequence goes on along the minus strand of WWET01007896.1, from coordinate 29,221 downwards.
TCTTATTGGGTGAAGAAGCTTATTCCAGAGAGTTGGTGCAGCCCGGGAGAAGTCCTATAACCAGGATTTAGAGCATTTGTTTAATGTAGAGGAGAGAAGTATGTCCTGTGAAGACCTGAGAGAGTGAGCTGGGATGTATCCTGAGATGAGTGAGGATATGTATGTGGGTGCAGTTTTATTGATGTCTTTATAGGTTAGCAAAAGGATTTTGTATTTGATTCAGTAGTATATTGGAAACCAATGTAGAGATTGACAGAGTGGAGCAGTTCTAGAAGAGCGTTTCATGCAATATGGAGTGTAGGGGGGTAGTTTTATAATGTGGAGTCCAATAAAAAGAGCATCGCAATAATCAATGCGGGAGATGATTAGTGCATGAATGAGTGTTTTTGCGGTCTCTTGTGTGAGATATTTATGTATTCTTTAAATGTTTTTTAGATGTGTGTAGCAGGATTTAGAAACAGTTTGTTTGTAGGGAACAAAGGAGAGTTCAGAGTCAAGGGTGACACCTAAGCACCGAGCTTTATGAGTAGGATTTATTGGCCTGTATTCAGACCTCCGTCTTCTGTGGCCGTTCGTCCGTAACTAAACGATTGAAGTTACTGAGTATGCGTAGTAATTATTGTACGCTATTTACGTAGCATTTCTTTAACACCGCGTGTATGCAATCTACGTAGCGAAACGCTACGTAAATAGCGTACAATAATTATTATGCATGCCCAGTAACTTCAATCGGTTAGTTACGGACGGATGGGCACAGAAGACGGAGGTCTGAAAACGGGCCTATATCATTGTTGTCAACAGAGATGCAGAGACCTGGGGCCTCATTCACACTTAAGAAGCTTCTGCTTCTTTAAGTGGGTATCTGGCCGAAATGACCTACTGCACATTCATAGTAGGTCAATTTCTGTTATCTACGTACCAGAAAGGTACGTAGACAGCGTAGGAGCGGCCTTTTAAAAACCGCACGCAAGGATTTCCGTCCATGCATTTTTGTCGTCTGCAGGGCATTTTTAGGAAGAAGAGGGAGGGGGGAGGTATTTAGATTAGCTGGGGAGGACGGGGGGAGGTGCAATGTCCATAAGATACCTACAAGTGGGGGGCGTGTTGGGAGATGGAAGAGTGAGTTAGGTGCGGATCTGCCCTCACCTTACTCACTCTTATCTGTGAATCAGATCCCAGGTGGGTAACTCTCATTGACAGGTGGAAATATTTTTAGCTCTATTTTTGAGATGACGGGAGGAGATTCCAGATGAAATGGCAGAAAGACATTCAGTTACATGGCCCAACACAGTTAGTGAGAGATCAGTAGATACTGTGGGCCTGATTCAGAGATGCGATTTTATCGCTACTTAGGTGCGTATATTTAGGATCTTAGAAAATTTGCATCAATGCGCATGCGTAGTAATAGTGCAACGCCATGTACGTAGAGGTTAGGAGCGTAAATTCGCTAAGCGCGGGCCTGTGAATCGATCGCAAGCACTTCAGATCTTAAGTGCTGCGGAAGTTTAAGATCTGAAGGATTTGCATGGAAATGGGCGGGGGGCGCAGGGAGATGAGGGAAAGTGGGCGCGGACAGACACTTAGGATCACAAATAACCGCAACTACTTCCCTTAAGATCTCAAATGGCAGCGCAGAGTTAGGGTTGCTCAATGGTGGCCTAACTTTAAGATCCGCCACTGTTTGCATGGGGAGTGACTATTTAAACAGTGGGCTGTAACCCGCTAAGATCTGAACTTAGTTGCGTATATTTGCGATCTTTTCGCAGTTGCTTCTCTGAATCACCCCCTGTATGTAGATTTGTGTATTATATGCATATAGATGATACTGAAAGCCAAATAACTGTATTAGTTGTCCAAGAGAAGTGGTATATATAAAGAAGAGCAAATGACCCAACACTGAGCCTTGTGGTCTCCAACAGATAGAGAAAGAGCAGAGGAGGTGGATCCAGGAAAGCGAACACTGAAAGATTAGATAAGTAGGATGTGAACCGGGAGAGGACCGTGTCCCAAAAACCTAGGGATTGTAACATTTGCATGAGAAGAGAGGGGTCAACAGTGTCAAAAGCAGCAGAAAGATCCAGGAAAGTTAAAAGAGAATAGTGACCTTTAGATTTAGCAGTGATCAGGTTGTTGATCACCTTGGTCAGTGCAGTTTTAGTGGAGTGTTTGGAACGAAAGCCTGACTGAAAAGGATCCAGAAGATCATGTGAGGAGAGGAAGTAAGTGAGGCAAGTATAGACAAGTCTCTCGATCAACTTTAAGGGGTATGGGAGCTGGGAAATGGGCTGATAATTTGGAGGGAGAATTGGGGTGAAAGAGAGAGATTTCAGATTGTAGTTAGGGTTGGAAGTAGCACAGAAGATAGACCTCAACTGACTTGTGAAGGTACAGGATCAAGAGGACAGGGAACAGAGTAGGAAGATAAGAAAACAGCAGATATTTCCTCCATCTGTGGGTTGAAATGAGGACATGATGAGTGTGGATGAAAGGGGCTGAGTAGCATGTTAGTTAAGTCAATTTTGTCTTTAAAGTATTATGTAAGATCTTGGGAACAGATGGAAGTTGGTGGGTTTAGTACAGGAAGCTTAGTAGGGAGTTAAATGTACGAAAGAGGCATTTGGGGTTAGAAGCCTGAGTAGAAATGAGATTTTGAAAGTAGGATTGTTTGGTATTGTCCAGAGCATTTCGATAAGTGTCATAGGTGTTGGTGTAAGCTGAAAATTCTTGGGGAATATGAGGTACACGCCAGCAATGCTCCATCATAAATCATATTAAAAGATTTACCATGCATGACATGGAGCTGAGACAAGAGAGGGCGTTATAATAGAAGGGATATAACCAGGTACAGGAGGGAGAGTGGAATATGATAGAAGGGGTATAACCAGGTACAGGAGGGAGAGGGGATATGATAGAAGGGATATAACCAGGTACAGGAGGGACAGTTGGATATGATAGAAGGGGTATAACCAGGTACAGGAGGGAGAGGGGATATGATAGAAGGGATATAACCAGGTACAGGAGGGAGAGTGGAATATGATAGAAGGGGTATAACCAGGTACAGGAGGGAGAGGGGATATGATAGAAGGGATATAACCAGGTACAGGAGGGAGAGGGAGAGGGGGATATGATAGAAGGGGTATAACAAGGTACAGGAGGGAGAGGGGGATATGGTAGAAGGTATATGATCAGATACAGGAGGGAGAGGGGGATATGATAGAAGGGGTATAACAAGGTACAGGAGGGAGAGGGGGATATGGTAGAAGGTATATGATCAGATACAGGAGGGAGAGGGGGATATGATAGAAGGGGTATAACAAGGTACAGGAGGGAGAGGGGGATATGGTAGAAGGTATATGATCAGATACAGGAGGGAGAGGGGGATATGATAGAAGGGGTATAACAAGGTACAGGAGGGAGAGGGGGATATGGTAGAAGGTATATGATCAGATACAGGAGGGAGAGGGGGATATGATAGAAGGGGTATAACAAGGTACAGGAGGGAGAGGGGGATATGGTAGAAGGTATATGATCAGATACAGGAGGGAGAGGGGGATATGATAGAAGGGGTATAACAAGGTACAGGAGGGAGAGGGGGATATGGTAGAAGGTATATGATCAGATACAGGAGGGAGAGGGGGATATGATAGAAGGGGTATAACAAGGTACAGGAGGGAGAGGGGGATATGGTAGAAGGTATATGATCAGATACAGGAGGGAGAGGGGGATATGATAGAAGGGGTATAACAAGGTACAGGAGGGAGAGGGGGATATGGTAGAAGGTATATGATCAGATACAGGAGGGAGAGGGGGATATGATAGAAGGGGTATAACAAGGTACAGGAGGGAGAGGGGGATATGGTAGAAGGTATATGATCAGATACAGGAGGGAGAGGGGGATATGATAGAAGGGGTATAACAAGGTACAGGAGGGAGAGGGGGATATGGTAGAAGGTATATGATCAGATACAGGAGGGAGAGGGGGATATGATAGAAGGGGTATAACAAGGTACAGGAGGGAGAGGGGGATATGGTAGAAGGTATATGATCAGATACAGGAGGGAGAGGGGGATATGATAGAAGGGGTATAACAAGGTACAGGAGGGAGAGGGGGATATGGTAGAAGGTATATGATCAGATACAGGAGGGAGAGGGGGATATGATAGAAGGGGTATAACAAGGTACAGGAGGGAGAGGGGGATATGGTAGAAGGTATATGATCAGATAC
>WWET01007896.1:4996-19996 GCA_011038615.1 Limnodynastes dumerilii | reverse complement strand
GTTTACAGAGGAGAAGAAAGCATTAGTAAATGAAAGTAAATTTTGTTAGATATTGATTTAATAAGTATAAACATAAATTAACATAAAACATACATAAAATCTCTATGAATTTTATATATCTGCTTATTTAAACTCAATCAATAAGCAATAAAGTATCTAACCTTAGACTAACGGTTGTTGATTAGACAGACTCTATGGTGCTGATACACAGAAAAGTCAGTAGCTACAGAACACAGTCAGAGCCAGATTAGGGCAACATGGGTGTGGACCACAGTGTTGTGTGGGTGTGGTCACTTACATGTGGTAATGGTCAGTACCATAGAGGGCATAGATAGGACCACCCTCTAACCACAGTGGCTCAGTGACTAGCACTTGTGTCTCACAATGTTGAGGTTATAAGTTCGATTCTTGGACAATGTCTTATCTGTGTGGAGTGTTTATGTTCTCCCAATGTCTGTGTGGCTTTCCTCCGGGTGCTCCAATTTCCTCCCACACTCCAAGAACATGCTGGTAAGTTAATTTGCTGCTGAATAAACCGCTCCAGGGGGATGGGGACTGTGTTTAATATCTGCGTGGTGGCTTGTTTCACAGGAAGGGTGGTGGGTGGAAGGGGCAGACTAGATGGGCCAAGTGGTTCTTATCTGCCATCAAATTCCATGATTCTATGATACATCTCCATTTCATAGTCACTATTGTTCATGCAGGAATTTAGCAAAGTAAAAAAGTAGCCAGATCAAATTGTCGACCGTTGAGTATTACGGCCCGTATACAGAAGAAAGGACGTATCATATATACGTATCTTTTTCTTACGTAGATTGTGTAAATTTGCATAACATAGATTACGTAAAAAAATGTCTACGCATGCACAGTAGTAAAAATCGCTGAACATCGGACGTTTATGTTGTGTGTCCGATACTCTGAATATGGGCCTACGTTAGAATTACATATTTATTACAAATATATTATTACAATTCTGAAGTCGTTTATAAGCCGGCTGCATTATATATTAAGTTTACAGATGTTACAAACAAATACTAAAGTAATACTAAACCTGTCAACATTTTGTCTGGTCGACATTTTATACCAGACCCAGTAAAGAGTGGAAATGACATCCCAATTATTCCTTGTGGTGAAACAAGCACCTGACTGGTCATACCCCTACAATATCAATAATATCCTGATGCCACAAGGTTAATTGAAAGAAAAGTGGCGCACCCAGAGGGGTAGCAGTATACGATGCATTAGTAGCACATTACACAATGTACAGATGTAATAGCAGTATACAAGGCATTAGCAGAGCACATTACACAATGGACCAGATGTATAAGCACGGCTCTGGTCCATTGTGTAATGTGCTCTGCTAATGCATTGTATACTGCTATTGCTATTAGATTGGCTCCTTCAATATAAAACTGCTATTTTAATGTGTAAAAGAAGTAAATCATAAATTACTTAAAAAATATAAAAAAAACTGACTTGTTACAGCTAATAACCAATGTAATTCCTTAATGTAGATTTATTTTATTTTTATTATTTTCAAATCTACATTATAAACTTCCCACTTTCACAGAAAATGTTACTGGATGTCTTACATGTGTTGGCAGTCAGATAGCACGACCATATTATCAGTATTGTAATTTTACATATGTTTGCATTTGTTTTTTGTTTTTTAATAGTGCCATTATATTAAGTAGCTCTTTACAATGTTAGAAAGTCCTTCACATCAACACAGGCTAGGGGCTCTAAAAATGTTGGGAGGTATGCTAATATACCCCACATGTATTACACGCGTTGGAGACCCCCACTTTCAAAATCCTGTGTTTACCACTGTCTTTTCTTACAGCTGGTGGCCAGCAGTGGAATCCTTGTTCTGTAACAATACCAATAATTTGCAGTTAGTGCTAACAATGTTAGATAAACTAGTTGGATAATATGCAATCTACAGCGTAATGGTGAAGGAAAGACTCAGTAGATGTAATCATCACTTCTACAAAGATATTTCAGCCACAATGTTAGAAGTCCAGTTTAGCAGAGATAGAAGCAAGACTGACGTCACCTATAGCTGCTATTTATCACATCACAAGAAATTCCACTGGACAGGGACTTAGGAAGTTCAAATGGGTCCTGTAGATTTCTGCTGCCACCTTGTCAGAATCCAGGGACAGGAGAGTGAAGGTTTCACATTATTCAGCTTTGTGCAGAGATCCCTAGTGATGTATGGCCAGCTGCCACCACAACAGGTTTCTGTCTTAGCTCAGTAACAGCGCTGCTTCTTTTTAAGATAATGAATGAATGTGAGCTTGTAGTTATTTATGTAATAAGCTCTGATATTAGCTGTAGGTTGGTAGTGTGCTAGTCATAATTAGTTGCACAGAGAGCAATCAGTAAAGAAGACATTTTTACGCGTTTCTTCACATTTGTGATTATAGATTGTACCTCACTGTAAGTTCACTATTCTTTTCATCAGCACAAATTCTCTTTTAAATTCTCTTAGAACAATGAGTTTTGTTGATAGACATATATAGAGTGGAAATAAGCGGGGGAATGCAGAAACTTACGCGTTTCTCTGCTATTTTCTGCAGTTTCTTCAGAGGGAAATTATGTCAATATGGACAAACCTCCTATTAAAATATCTGTGTTTTATCTCATTGTGGCTAATGACCAAATCCTGAATAATGCATCAAATCCTGAATAATGCAAATGGGGCGTACTGCAGTGCCTGCAGGAGATTCGTAGTATCAAGATGTAATTCTGGATCCAGATCCGACCTGGTAGTTACAGATGTGCCCAGTTAAACCTTTCCCGAAATTAAAACAATTTCATGCATGGCAGGCCCACCTGCTGGGAAAAGATTAATAGGGCTTCAGAAATCATTCAAACTTATTTACTATTCATTTAGCAGCTACTGGCTTCCTGCAGAAATCATACAACGGAGGGGTTTTCATTTAATGTCCTACAGAGAGAGTGTATGACTAATCCTGTGATTTGAATATGTGATATCAGCTCCATTGTCTGATCTCTGCAGGAAGCCAGCAATTGTTAAATGGTAAGTAAACAGAGTTTACCCCTATTGTAATTTAAAAGTTGTAGGTCAAAGAAGAGCCTGAATTATCTGGATTTTAGAAACAAAAGAAAAACCTTCCTGGTAGCCTTTTTAATGACCTCATCTCTAATCCCATAAACAAGGGGACTGATATATTGTGGAAGGCAGATGAAGACAAAGAAATTCATCACTGTCATTACTGTCATGTCGATAGTATTATCACTTTTGAACAAAGACTCAGTAAATGGGATGCTTAATGATGACAAACACAACAGAAGCTGAAACGCGTGGACCAAGACAGTGTTTCTGGCCTTGGACGCAGACGATCCTGTTGAACCTATTTTTTGAGAAACTAACATCACTCTGATATAGGTGAAGAAAATCGTGATTGCCACTATGCCAAAGCTGAGAGAGAAGGAGATGTACTTTATAGTCACTTGCACTGGGTAACGTTCTAAAAATCTCAACATACAGAGCATTTTTGAAGAAAATAATCTATTTGTCTACAAAGTAAGCCAGGATATAAAGCTCAGTGAGGGCAGGAAAAGCTCCCACGGCCCACATTGTGATAATGGCCACATTACAGCGGCGTATGGTGCAGATCTCTCCACGCCTCAGAGGGTGACATATCGCTATGTAGCGTTCCAAGGACATGAGGGCTAGATTGTAGGGGGTAACTAAAAGAGAAGTTGCTGAAATCGCAGCTATGAAGCAGCACAGAATCACAGGCATAAATAGGAGGTAAAAAGCTGCAATGAAAAGAATTCAGGTCACAACAAGTTGCAGTGAGTCTCTGATGAGCAAATGGCAGAAGAGCAGATATCGGACGTTCTCTCGCATCTGAGCCATGGTGAAGGACAAGGAGGTCAGGATGGCTGTGACACACAGGAGGTACAGGCAGAAACTGGGGATGATTATGGATAACGTTATAACCCTCATCCTTTGTGTCATGTTGCTGTACAGAGAAGCCATGTATTCCATATTGTGTCTTCTTATTGTAGACGTCTTAATAAAGAAGAAACAATCTGCAAAGAGAAGGAAAAGTATACAATATAAAACAAGATATCTTCATTGTACATTACTGATATACATTGAATAACCAGAAAGATTAATAGATGTATTATGTATCACATGGAGCAGAGAAGAAAGAGGGGGTTACAATAGAAGGGATATAACCAGGTACAGGAGGGAGAGGGGGATATGATAGAAGGGATATAACCAGGTACAGGAGGGAGAGGAGGATATGATAGAAGAGGTATAGCCAAGTACAGGAGGCTATAACCAGGTACAGGAGAGAGAGGGGAATATGATAGAATGGGTACTACCAGGGGATAGAGGGAGAATGGAGGGAGAGGGGGATATGATAGAAGGGGTATAACCAGGTACAGGAGGGAGAGGAGGATATGACAGAAGGAATATAACCAGGTACAGGAGGGAAGAGGGGATATGATAGAAGGGGTGTAGCCAGGGACAGGGGAGAGAGAGGGGTATATGTTAAACGGGATATCTAGGTACAGGGGTGAGAGGGGACATTCAAAATGTACAGTATTGTTTGAATTAGGCATCAGATCGTTCTTTGCGCACTGCCATCCATACGGAGGTGTTAAAGTTGGGTTATAGACACAGGAGTCACCTAAAGTCTGTATGTGATGGGAGTGTATCATGGAAATGCGTTAGCTTCTTGCATACTGACTTTAGAAAGTACATGCATACGGAAATTGCTCTTATGTCTGGATCAGCTTCTATGAGTTTAAAAAGCTGTTTTAGCAATTAAACTTGGCACAAGGTAAGCAGTTTGCCCAGTATAGGACCTAGCGTGTGTTACATTCTGCTGCACACATGGCAGAATGTAGATTTCTTACCCGGCAAAATGCGTTTTCTAGAAGCTAGGACGTCAGCCAATCCAAAGCTGGAACAATCAAAATATGGCCGTTTATACTAATTGCACATGCGTTATAAAGGTGTTATGCACAGAAATAACATTAAGCATCTCCGTGTTTAATGAGACCCGTAAGATGAGGCGCGCCAGTACTCCGTAAGTAGGAAGTTAAGAAAAGTGGGTTGGGGAAGGCATATACATAGGGCAGTATGGGCGGGGTTTTCAAAGTACGCATAAATATATACACAGAGAGTTAAGGGGCCTGATCCTGAATTACGCCCGCTGTTGCTTGGACGGTGGGCGCAAGTGTAAGATCGGCTTTTCAGCCGATCTGCGCATGCGCCGGGCAGATGTTGTCCGGCGTTGCTATGGCAACGGCCGATCATGGATCGGGCGTCCGTAGCAGCGCCGTAGGGACGCTAGAGGGGACGTCCCCAAGCGTCCCTACGTTCAGGTTAGTGTAGGTGGGCGGGGGAGGTAGTTTAATGAGGGTGGGTGAGCGTATGGACCCTTCCTTATGCCGGCTGAAGTTAGGGTAGCCTTCAGCCGGCGTTAGGAAGGGGCCATACGCCCGCACAGGGGGAGCGTCGGGGTAAGTGAACGCCGATACGCTGTGCTTTAGTAAGCACAGCGCATCGGCGTAGTTCAGGATCAGGCCCAAGGTCCCCTATGGAGGGGGAAGTCAGCTAAAATCCATAAGAACCAGGGGAGTGTCATGGGAGCACGCTTGCCACTTATTTGCTTATTTTTGGGAATTCACGCGTACTTTTTATCTTCTTATCTACGAATCCGGTCCTTTGCACCTAGTTCCACCAATCGCGGGGCTTCTGCAGTTCCTAGAATCTGCCACTGGGGCCTACAACCTGCCAGACATCTGCAACCACCCTGTCTCCAGGCCATATGCAGAGATCCGTTACCATGAAGGTACGCAATTATACGCACGGCCGGTGCAGGCCACACCCCCTCACACCCATGACACTCCCCTCTCTCGGCCATGAGGTCGGAGTCTTCCGCCTCCATAGATCACTTGTAACTTTCTGTGAGCAGTTCCGTGCGTATGTGTCTTCCGTACGTGTGATTCATGTTAGTCACGCCCACATTCCTTCATTAAAATGCCCCCCCTCCCCTTTTTATAAAAATTTTAATGTGCATATTTTTGTACCCAAGTGCGATTCACAAGTCCGCCCTTGGGGCACGTACGCATGCGCAGTTGAAACGTACCTAAAAATACGAATGGAACTCACCGTGAAAATTGTTCTCTGAATACGGCCCTACATCATCAAGGGCTCCACCAAAACCAGATTTACTAAGCAGCAATTTTAAACTATCGCAATTTTTTGGGGTGAAAATCGCTGGATTTAATAATGGCAAAATGCCTTAAAATTGCCCAAAACTGTGACTTCTTTTTTCCAATATTAAAAATCATTAAAACGTACTTTTACACAAAAAATGCATACTGCTGAATTCTATTAACCTTTAGCTTGCTGCCACATATAGTACTAGAAGGCACAGCATGTCCATGTGTTGTAGGGCATGCTGTGCCTTATAGTACCATAAGCATCAGCATGCCAAGTGTTAATGGCATGCTGCATTATATATAATGTATCAGCAAAAACATTTAATATACATATTGCCCAATAATTAGCTTATATTAATGTGCCCCATAAACTGGTATAATTAATGTGCCCCGTTACATAATTCATCATAATGTGCCCCGTTATATTAATAAACATCATGTGTCCCATTACATAATTAATAATAATGTGCCTTGTTATAGGAATAAACATAATGTGCCCCATTATATGAATAAATATAATGTGCCCCATTACATAATTAATCATAATGTGCCCTGATATAGGAATAAATATAATTAGCCCGAAATATTATTTGCCCCATTACATAATTAATAATATTGTGCCCCATTACATAATTCATTATAATGTGCCCTGTTATATGAATAAACATAATGTGCCCCATTACATAATTCATCACAATGTTCCCCTTTATATGAATAAACATAATGTGCCCCATTACAAAATGAATCATAATATGCCCTGTTATAATCTGCCCCATTACATAATTAACCACAATGGGCCTGATCCTGAACAACGCTTGTGAGTGAATTTACGCGTGGCGGAGACGTAAAATCGCCTTTTGGTAAGTACTGCGCATGCGCACCATAGAAAATACGCTCAGTAACCTAGCGTAATTGTGAACGTATGGGCCATTCACGTATGTGTCACGTAAATACTTACGCGTGGGCGTGCCAATTGTATGTTAGTTCAAATTACGTTTGAATTACATTAACTAGGCGGGGGTTTGTATTTAAAGTGTACAGTATGGGCGTGCTTAGCTGCGTAAATACGTGTTGCCCATATGTACGTGTTGCGGATCACTGCGGTTACGTTGGCAAAAGTTAAGGTAGGGTTTGGAAAGTGTATCTTGACAAAATACGTACGTTCAAGGGGTGTGCCGATGAGAGTGTAACGAATTTACGGGCACGGAAATAGGCTACGCGAATAAATTCCAACCTTTTCTCTCTACTGCCTCCCTCTCTCCTTATTCATCTGCTCCTACACACATATCCTGCATCTTTATTTCCCATACATATACATTTGTTCTGCTATTTTTGTGCTGCATTTTATTTTTGCATTGTACTTGTATTGTATCCCTTATTTACATGAATTCGTACCCTATCTGTTAATTGTGTTGTATATGTAACTATTGCCTCTGTATGGCGCTGCAGATACTGTGTGGCACCTTATAAAAAAAACTTTAATAATAATAATAATTACATACATACACAAAGCATACATACATATACACACAAATACATACATACATACACATACAAATATATACATACACATATTCATACATACACATATACATACATACATACATACATACATGCATACATACATACATACATACATACATACATAAATAAAAACATACTGTACATATATACATACATACACACATATACATAAATACATACTGTACATACCTACAAACATACACATACATGCACATACATACACATACATACATACATACAAACATACATACATTTATTCATACATACATACATACACATACAAATATATACATACACATATTCATACATACACATATACATACATACATACATACATACATGCATACATACATACATACATACATACACACATACATACATACATACATACATGCATACATACATACATACATACATACACACACACACACACATATACATATACACTTACACAAATACATGCATACACATATACATACATGCATACATATATACATACACATATACATACACGGATAAATACATACATACATACATGCACATACATGCATACATACATACATACATACATACATACAGTTGGTTGGAGCAGAGACAGAAGAGGATGCACAGGTAGGCAGCTGGGTAACAGTTAGAAGGGGTGGCAGGGGAAGGAAGAGGCAGGCCAGTTCTGAGCTGAGCAATCCCAGTAGGTTCGCCAGATTGGATGAAGATACTGTGGATGGCTGTTCAGTAGCGGCAGGGCTGAGTGAGACGGTTTGCTCTAGCAGCCATGGGAATAGTCTCTCAGACTTAGAGGGGATCAACAGTAATCAGAGACCTAGGGAGATTGTGGTAGTAGGGGATTCAATTATTAGGAAGGTAGATAGGACATATGCTACAGGGACCGTGCATGCCGAACAGTGAGCTGTCTTCCTGGTGCTCGAGTTCGACATATCGTGTGGACAGATTGTTGAGAGCAGCTGGGAATGACCCAGCGGTCTAGGTGCATGTTGGTACCAATGACAGGGTTAGAGGGAGATGGGGTGTTCTTAAGAATGATTATAGGAACCTGGGCCGCAAACTTAAGGCAAGGACAGCCAAGCTCATATTTTCAGAAATACCATCTGTGCCCCGCGCTAGTCCAGGGAGGCAGAGGGAGATCAGGGAGGTTAATGCGTGGATAAGAGATTGGTGTAGGAAGGAGGGTTTGGGGTTTTTAGAGCACTGGGCTTTTTTCTCAGTTAGATGCCATCGTTATTGCCGTGATGCATTGCACCTGAATGAGGAAGGGGCTTCTGTGCAAGGGGAGAGAATGGTTAGAAGGTTGGAGGAGATTTTGAAACTAGGATTTGGGGGGGAGGGCAGGAAAATATTTATGGGATAGACATTGAGTGCAGTAAGGGGGAATATAGTAAGAATCAAGGGGGTGGGGAAAAGGAAGAACAGCTGTTAAGAAGGTGCCCTTGTTAAAACCAGTAAGAAAAATATCCATTGGTCCTCTACTGTTTCTGACGTCACCTGTAGTATAAACACAGTGCCCCCTAGTCATAAGAAGAAGCCCCGGTGGAGTTCAGAAGATCTTCTGCCTCGTGTCAACAGGAGAAGACGATCCAAGGAAGAAGAAAAGACCAGAAGACATCAGAATAAGAAGAATTGAAGGCTTCCCAAGATGCGGACATCAAATAGTGAGTGCACAAATCTTTTTAATTAATTTTATCTCTGGCTGCGATTTTATTTTTGCACACACTTCACTTTAATTAGGAGAGATGACCACCGAAGGTAAGTGCACTCATGTAGGGTACATTGTTTGTTAGGAAAATATTTTTTTTTACATGCATACTTTATTTTAGCAATGTAGGGGTTAATGTATGTTATTTTTTTTTTTTTACACAGTACACGCAGCGCTGCATGGTTACAAGTTTTACCATGTTGTGCTGATAGAATTAGCTTTGCTGATCCTTGTAGTTCCATCAGTACAGCATGGCTAAGGCTTTCACCCATGCAGCGCTAGGTTTTTACACAGACAAAAACACATCTATAGAAAAGAAAACCTATATGGATAAAAATTCCTAATAGGAAAATATCTCCCTGTGGGCGCATACACTGAAGAAGACTACCGATTAGTTGATGCAAATAGGGAATCTGCTCCGTTATGAACCTAAAATAAACCAAAATAAAACATAAGTGAACTAAACACCTACCAATTCTCAAATACTAAATGCTCAATATGGGCAACTCTTACCCAACAATAACCTTAAATGCAGCCAAGGTAAACTAGATAACTAATATCTGTGATAACATTTTTTTTTGCATATATGTAGTGATATAAATCAATTCAATCAGAATACTGGGTGATCTCCAGATCTATTACCTGGATTCCTCCTAACAATAGTGCAGAGAGTGTCACAAAAAATAATAATACAAAAGTGATTTTCAAGAGGAGATGTCCAAAGCATAAAGTGTCAAATTAAACCCAGTCTATATGTAACAGTCAAATCCTTTTCTAAAAAGAAGAAAGTAGGGTGGACTTGAAGTCCTCTCACGGATGTCTTTTATCTGTGTGTCCAAGCAGTACAACGAACGGCTTCTAGGACCCTGATGTCTTGTCTCTTCCCGTGCAGCAAGTTTTGAATTTCTGCCTCGTGAATGCTTCTTAATCGGCTTTTTCCATTTCCAGTGGTAATGATTTTTCCAAAGAAGTTAAAGTTCTTTCTTTCTTAAGGTGTTTATACTCTGGAATGGAGCGGTGCACGGACACCGCCGTGTATATGAAAGGAAAAAAAACTCAGATTATGTGATTCCAATAAAATACAACTTTATTTTTACATATAAAATAAAACAACAATGGGGGAATATTACCCAACAAGAATAAACATGACTATATAATAACAGGAATACATAAAAATATATGGATAAAAAAATCCCCTGGGGGAAGAGTTCCGTACCGGGCTGCCGGAGGTGAAAAGATAGAGACCCGGGATTTAAAACACCTCTACGAACTGTCTGCACGAACTCCCACACCGCAGTACTATCACCACCAACGCGTTTTGACCTGTAATGTCTTTTTCAAGGCAGCGGGGATCGCAGGTAAGTGTCCAGGTATATATCTGCACTTCCACTTCATTTGCTTAATACCATAGCCCCCTGTCCTCCATTACCGACTACAATATGACCAGTTTCTCAGATAGAAGGATTATTGCTGATATCTATCACTTTAGAAGAACAGACACCTTTTAAACTTTAGAATATGGGAGATATCATGGTCTGAGCTGTATATATGTAATATCCAATGAAGATTGCCTCACCATATCAGATTTATACACTTTACAGCCGGTACTATTATAATCCCCCCTTTTTTTTCCCCTTCATTATTAACTATAATATAATCAGATTTATGCATAGGGAATTATTGTTGGCTATTATCGGTTATTTGCCGAGGATCCACTTACCTTAGATGAAGAACGGACATCGTTATATTTCACTTTATTTTATTTGATGTTATGTGGTTTTCTGTTGAAAACAAGGGGTACTCGGTGGAGATTGTAACATCTAGTTTTGGTCTATAGAGCACAAACTTGCAAATAAAAGTAACCATAGAGACATTCCTCATGTAAGGTTTGGGAATAGTCGGATACAAAGTTGCCAATAGTACATCAGGAAAATGGCAAATTTGAAGATGTAAAAAGAAACTCGTAGCAATGTCAGCCAGGGTGTTTTTTCCGTTGTTTACAGCACGTGACCACCGGTTTTAAATACCTAGATTTTATGGTATATTGCATATATTCCCATTCATAAATGCTCCCCTGTAGAAATATGAATACAGTGGATGGTTGGCACATAAAAATACGAAGTTATGAAATTTTAGGTTGATCACAAGAACTTCAACCAATTATGTAAATGAAGCAGAAGTGCCTGAGATATACCTGGACACTTACCTGCGATCCCCACTGCCTAGAAAAAGACATTACAAGTCGAAACGCGCTGGTGGTGATAGTACTGTGGTGTGGAAGTTTGTGCAGACTGTTCGTAGAGGTGTTTTAAATCCCGGGTCTCCATCTTTTCATCTCTGGCAGTCTGGTACGGAACTCTTCCCCTTGGTAATTTTTTCCACTCTCTGCACTATTGTTAGGAGGAATCCAGGTAATAGATCTGGAGATCACCCGGTATTCTGATTGAATTGATTTATATCACTACATGAATATATGCAAAAAAAAAATTATTACAGATATTAGTTATCTAGTTCACCTTGGCTGCATTTAAGGTTTTTGTTGGGTAAGAGTTGCCCATATTGAGTATTTAGTATTTGAGAATTGGTAGGTGTTAAGTTCACTTAAGTTTTATTTTGGTTTATTTTAGGTTCATAACGGAGCAGATACCCTATTTGCATCAACTAATGGGTAGTCTTCTTCAGTGTTTGCACCCACAGGGAGATATTTTCCTATTAGGAATTTTTATCCATATAGGTTTTCTTTTCTATAGTTATTTTTTGTGTCATGGGGTTGCACAACTTATCACCTCAGTAGGGTGCACTTGTACACTTGCGCCCACTTTATTTGTACTGTAGACTTTTGTTAAAAACACATGTCTTTTATACGGACATGTGTTTTTGTAGGTCCTGATCGTCCAAAAAAATAGAATCGCACCTCTCTGGCTGCAATTTTATTTTTTGTGATTTAAAGGCGATTTCACAGCTATTCGGTGAAATTGACTTTAATGAATTACAAAACTTGTATCTTATTATTTTAAAAAATCGGGACCGCAATTTTTACACACACGATTTTAAATCACACTAAAATTGTGTGATTTGGAGCTTAATGAATCCAGTCTGGCAATTTTTAAGCTCTAAATCACGCGATTTAGCCCAAATCGACTTTAATGAATGAGGCCCTAGACCAGGGTAGTGCAGTGGATGTGGTCTACTTAGATTTTGCAAAAGCCTTTTATATGGTGCCACACAATAGATTAGTCGACAAAATAAGAGAACTGGGTCTAGGTAGCAACATTTGTACTTGGGTCAAAAACTGGTTGGAGAATAGTGAACAGAGAGTTGTGATAAATGGAAATTATTCTAATTGGTCAAAAGTTTTAAGCGGTGTACCTCAAGGTTCTGTGCTGGGACCAGTCCTTTTTAATATATTTATTAATGACCTTGGTGATGGTTTAGAGGGCAAGTTTTCCATTTTTGCAGATGACACTAAACTATGTAAGGTAATAGAATCTGAGCAAGATGTAGCGTCCTTGCAGAGGGACTTGAGTAAACTAGAGGATTGGGCGACCAAATGGAAGATGAGGTTTAACATAGATAAATGTAAGATTATGCATTTAGGGATCAAAAACAAGCATGCAATCTATAAATTAAACGGGGTAAATTTAGGAGAATCTTTAATGGAGAAGGATTTGGGAGTGCTTGTGGACAATAGACTTAGCAATAGTGCTCAATGCCAAGCAGCAGCTGCAAGGGCCAATAAAGTATTAGCATGCATAAAAAGGGGAATAGATGCAAGGGAAGACTGTGTAATTTTGCCACTATATAAAGCATTGGTGAGGCCTCATCTAGAATACGCAGTTCAGTTCTGGGCACCAATCCATAAAAAAGACATTTTGGAACTAGAAAGGGTTCAGAGAAGGGCAACAAAATTGTTAAAGGGTATGGAGTCATTGAGCTATGAGGAAAGGTTAGCCAGTTTAGACATGTTTACTTTAGAAAAGAGGCGTCTAAGAGGAGATATGATCAATATATACAAATACATCATGGGTCAATACAGAGAACTTTCAAAGGAACTTTTTACCCCAAGGACTGTACACAGGACACGGGGGCACCCACTAAGGTTAGAGGAAAAGAAGTTTCACAACCAGCAAAGAAAAGGGTTCTTCACAGTAAGGGCAGTCAGGATGTGGAGTCACTGCCAGAAAAGGTTGTGATGGCAGATTCACTGGATACGTTTAAGAAAGGATTACATATATTTTTAGCAGAAAAGGACATTCAGGGTTACCAGGACCGCTAATTTAAATAAAGGACAGTAGTGGAGCAAGGGAGAAATGTATGTATTTATTTATCTTATGATTGCATCAGTTTGGAGGTTGCTTTATATGGATTAACTTCAAATTTAAAGATAGGGATCGCAGGAGATCCAAAATAGGTTGAACTTGATGGACTGTTGTCTTTTTTCAACGTCATCAACTATGTAACTATGTACAGTATACCTTTCGTGGTGTGATTGGGCACCTTGTATCTTGTAATCTGGCCCCATGTATGTAGGGCTTTTTCCAGTTTTTGCGAAAGGATTTCAGTAGTGCTCAGTTAAAACTTTCCAAAAGGTCTGCCATACATGGCTGGCCCACCAGCTGGAGAATGTTAAATGGGACTTCAAAAATCATTAGAAGTTTTTACTTATCATTTAGCAGCTAATGGCTTCCTGCAGAGATTACACAATGGAGCTGACATCATCCATTCAATGTTCTACAAATAGAGTGTATGACTCATTCTGTGAATTGAAGGGGTGATGTCAGCTCCGTTGTCTGATCTCTGCAGGATGCCAGCCACTGATTAAGGATTTACTAATGGACTACAATCTAGCTTTCCCACCATGTTGCGAAAGATGCATCTGAGATGGGAAAGCTGTATCTGAACCCCACTGGATCTGCACACATTGGTATGTAGACAACATTAAGCAGAAAGACTAAAAGATTTTAATATGTATAGTTTGTGACAGATAAGGTATAGGAGAGACATGATAGAAAGTTTTATATCTCTCAAGCGCTTTAACAAGGTACAGGAGGGAAACATTAATCAAAGAAAGAGAAGTATTAGATCACAAGATTTCAGGAAAAATTTACAGGAAGAGTAGTGACATAATCTTCCAACAGAGGTGGCAGAGGTTTATAAAATAGAGCAAATTTGAACTGTTAAGTCAGATTTAAAATATTTGAAATAAATGATTACTTATGGTTTGTAAATAAAATATTAATAAAACATATTTATTAAACAGAAGAAAAATAAACACAAAATACAATGATACCATCAAATTCAATGACAAAACAATATACCAAAAAACATAGGACCTGATTCACACTTAAGAATCTTCTTAAAATAAGAACTTAAAGTCACTCCTGGACAAAACCATGTTGATTGCAGGGGGGATTAATTTAATTGTATTCTTTGCATGCAGGGATATATCTTTGAATTGCTTACTGCACACAGATACTGACCAGCTTTACTATGTTATTTAGACTTGGGCTGGGAAATATCACCTCTCAACACTAGTACTGTTCGCA
>WWET01007895.1:22782-41579 GCA_011038615.1 Limnodynastes dumerilii | reverse complement strand
AAAATACGCTGAACATTCGCTCGCTGTACGCTCATGTCCTTTGGTCTACCGGAAGTTGTCATACTGTACATGCGTAGTGCGTTTTTTTTCACAAATTTTCGCTTACGATGAGCGTACACTCGCTTGCGGTCGTAGCTCTGGATCAGGCCCAATGACCCTAAGCACACAGCCAAGATATCAAAGGAGTGGCTTCAGGACAACTCTGGGAATGTCCTTGAGTGGCCCAGCCAGAGCCCAGACTTGAATCCGATTGAACATGTCTGGAGAGATCTGAAAATGGTTGTGCACCGAGGCTTCCCATCCAACCTGATGGAGTTTGAAAGATGCTGCAAGGAGGAATGGGTGAAACTGGCCAAAGATAGGTGTGCCAAGCTTGTTGCATCATATTCAAAGAGACTTGAGGCTGTAATTGCTGCCAAAGGTGCATCAACAAAGTACTGAGCAAAGGCTGTGAATACTTATGTACATGTGATTTCTTTGTTTTTCGATTATTAATAAATTAGCAAAAATCTCCCCCGAAAATGTTCACGTTGTCATTATGGGGTAATGTGTGTAGAATTTTGAGGGAAAAAATGAATTTATTCCATTTTGGGAATAAGGATGTAACATAACAAAATGTGGAAAAAGTGAAGCGCTGTGAATACTTTCCGGATGCACTGTATTATGATTAGTGGTAGGTTTTAGAGGAAAAGGGTCACCAGAGACTGTATTGGAATAGAGCGGAGAGTAGGCAATGGTTTGGTACACAGAGTATACCGGTGGAGAGAGAGTATGGCACAGGTGCCGAAGTACAATATTAGCTTGCACTAAGTGCACAGGAGAATAGAGTAGAAAATAGCAAAGGTGAAAATAAATAATACTTTCAATTTGTGCTACTAGGTAATGCTTTAGCTGGCAGTATAGCCAGAAACTGATATAAATTAAACTTAGCACTATGTGCCTTCAGGTTCCAAAGTAATAGGCAGTATAGCCAAAAACTAATATAAATAAGGCTTAGCACTATGTGCTTTTAGGTACCAATATAAGGCAGTATAGCCAAAAAACTAATATAAATAAGGCTTAGCACTATGTGCTTTTAGGTACCAATATAAGGCAGTAAAGTCTACTAGTAAAAGACTAATAATAGTAGCCCAGAGGTACCAGGTAAGCTAAGAGGCAGAGATAGGCAGAGATCTAGAAATAGGGATGCCCAGGGAGAACTATAACAGGTCAGGCAGGAGTGAGAGGAGAAATGAGGACTGTAAACAGAGCTATGAGGCAGCGATACAGAGGGTAAACACACGAGGCAAGTATCTTCTATAGTCTGCGCCAGGAGACAGACAGCACCGGAAGAAGAGGGGAGCCAGCGCCAATCACAGCAAGGGAAACAGCCAAGCCCCCAGCCCCAGCATCAGAGCACAGAGGAGGATTGCGCTGCCTAGGCAACCAGGACGCCGGAAACAGCGCGGGATGAGAGGACGGGGTAAGCGCTACTAACAGTACCCCCCCTCCCAGGAGGGTTTAAAGAACCCTTGGTCAATTTCTCAGGATACTTTTTAAAGAATTCTTGAATTAGACGGGGAGCATAAATGTCTTTGGCAGGGATTCAAGAACGTTCCCCAGGGCCGTAACCCTTCCAATAGATTAAAAAGTATTTTTGTCTTCGGACTTGCTTGACATCTAGGATACATTCAATGATGAATTCCTGACGGTTATTGACTAGTAGTGGAGAGAGTCTGGTATTAAAAAGGTTTCTGAAACTTAGCAGAAAAAAAAGTGGGTTTAAGCAAAGAACAATGAAAGACGTTGGGTATTTTGAGGTTTCTTGGTAGAAGGAGACGGAATGTCACTGGGTTGAGTCTGGAAATAATTTTGAAAGGGCCAATAAATTTGGGACCAAGTTTCTTTGGAGCTTGGTGTAAATGGATATTACGTGTCGAGAGCCAGACTTGGTCTCCTACTTTAAAGTTAATCCTCCAATGGTGTCTATCAAAACATTTTTTTGTTTGTAGCAAAGCCTGTTTGAGTGCAGATAGATTTGAGGTCTTTAGCAGTGCCTTTAATACAAGAATCAGGGGGTGTCTCAAAAGAATTGAATTTCGGATGAAAACCAAAAATGCAAAAAAAGGAGAAACTTTGGTAGCAGAATGTGGAGAGATATTGTTTGAGTGTATGATTGGTCCTTTCCGTCTGACCGTTCATTTGAGGGTGATATGCCGAGGATGGACTGAGATCGATCCCTAGGAGATTGCAAAAAGATTTCCAGAAACGAGCAATGAATTGGGGTCCTCGGTTGGAAACAATGTTGGTCGGGATCCCATGCAGACGAAAAATGTGGATGATAAAAAGTTTGGCTAGAGTTTGAGCAGAGGGCAACTTGGACAATGGAATGAAGTGTGCCATTTTGGAGAAGCAGTCAACTACGACCCAAGTGGTGGAGAAGCCAGAGACATTCGGTAGCTCGACAACAAAGTCCATAGAGATATGGGTCCAAGGTTTCTTGGGTACAGAGAGTGGTAGTAAAAGTCCTTCTGGAACATCCCTAGGAACTTTATTACAGGCACATATCTCACAAGCCAAGACAAATTCTCTTACGTCCTTGAATAGGTTAGGCCACCAGACGAAACAAGACATTAATTTGAAGGTTTTAGTAACACCAGGATGACCTGCAGACTTGTTGCAATGGAATTCGGACAGAACAGGTTTACGGAGTTTTATGGGCACAAAGAGACATCCAACCGGAGTAGTAGAAGGAGCCAGTGATTGGGCTTGATGAATAAGATCTGACAGGTTTTGAGTTATCCCTAGAAGGATGCAAGAAGGAGTAATAATGGGTGTAGGATCCAATTTGGGAGGATGATTGTCGAGGAAACTTTGGGAGAGAGCATCGGCTTTGATATTCTTGGAACCAGGTCAATAAGTAATAAAAAAATTAAAACGATCAAAAAACAAAGCCCAGCGTGCCTGCCGGGAGTTTAACCTTTTTGCAGAATGAATGTACTCCAGATTTTTATGATCTGTGAATACAGTCACAAGGTGTCGTGCTCCTTGCAACCAATGACACCATGCTTCTAATGCCCACTTGATGGCGAGTAATTTGCAATTTCCAATGTCATAATTGACTTCAGCAGACGAGAACTTGCCTTGTCTGACGCATCCACCTCAACGACAAAAGGAATATCTGAAATAGGATACCTTAAAACGGGAGCAGACACAAATGCTAATTTCATGGACTCAAAAGCTTGGATTGCTTGGGGCGACCAGTTCGTTGGATTAACTTTCTTTTTGGTGAGGTCAGTGATAGGGGCCATGAGCACAGAGAAGTTCTTAATGAATTCCCGATAAAAAATTAGCAAAACCTTGAAAACGCTGAATGGCATTTAGACTAGCGGGCTGAACCCACTCCAAGACGGCCTTGACTTTATTAGGGTCCATAGCAAACCCTTTGGAGGAGATCGGATTCTTATAAGATTATACGCTCCCCGAAGATCTATCTTGGAAAAAATCTTGACTCCACGTAATTTATTGAATAAATCAGAAATCAAAGGTAGCGGGTAAGAATTTTTAATTGTGATGTAATTGAGGGCTCGATAATCGATGCATGGGCGTAAGGATCTGTCCTTCATAGACACAAAATAAACCCCTGCCCCCACTGGAGATTTGGAGGGCCTAATGAAACCCTTGGCGAGATTTTCAGTAACATATTTCTTCATAGCTTGAGTCTCAGCTAGAGACAAAAAAAAATCTGGAGTTCGGAAGCAAATCAATTGCACAATCATATGGGCGATGTGGAGGTAGAGTATCAGAGGCTTTTGCAGAAAACACATCAGAAAATTCTTGATAAACATTAGGTAGGCCTTCAAGAGAGGTAGAAATCAAACGAACAGGAAGTTTGATTCATGATGTGGAACATTGCTGGTTCCAGTGAGAGATTTCTCCAGAGGTCCAGTTGATGGTGGGATTGTGCAGAGTCAGCCATGGGTGTCCTAAAATTAAAGGAACTGAAGGTAAAGAGATGAGATACAGCTGGATCTGCTCAGTGTGGAGTGCTCCTAGGGATAATTGGAGATACGGTGTGATGAAACGAATAGTTCCTCCGGCTAAAGGATTTCCATCTAAGGCACAAATAGATACAGGTTGATTCAAAGACAAAAAAGGAATGTTCATAGATCGGGCAAAGTTAAAATTCCAAAAGTTTCCTGCAGCTCCGCTGTCGATAAATGCTGAAACTTGAGAGGTATTTTCGTGAAATGAAATGCTAGCTGGGATAAGTTGGGAGTTGGATTTAGAAATCGAATGTAGACCTAGGTGAATCTCCCTTTTTTCAACTAGGTCTAGGCTTTTACCAGCTTATTAGGACAGTCCCGAACCATATGGCCTTTAAGGCCACAATACAAACATAATCCTTGGGATCTCCTACGCTGTTTCTCTTGCTCTGAGAGACGATATGCCCCTAACTGCATAGGCAAAGCAGTTTCCTCATAGGGAAGGGGTGGCAAATTGGAGCCGTAAGATTGATGGCCTTCTTTCTCCTGTTTTCGTTCTCGGAACCTGCGATCAATCCGAATGGCGAGAATCATGAGGGATTCCAAGGAGCCCGAGACGGGATATTGGACTAAAGAGTCTTTAATAGAGTCTGATAGGCCTAACCGAAACTGACTCTGAAGAGCTGGGTCATTCCAGTTGCTATCCGCAACCCACCTCCGGAATTCAGCGCAATACTGTTCAGCTGAGCCTTTGCCTTGCCGGAGATTTCGTAGATGAGTCTCAGCTGAACTAACTCGATCTGGGTCGTTGTAGATTTGACCCATAAGTTTGAAGAATGAATCTACTGACGAAAGGGCGGCATTATCTGGAGGGAGACCAAACGCCCAAGTCTGAGGGTCTCCTTGAAGGAGAGAAATTATTATCCCCACTCATTGAGAGTCGGTTCCTGAAGACTGAGGTCTTAATTTGAAGAATAACTTGGAGTTTTCTTTAAACCTAAGAAAGTCTTTCCGATCCCCTGAAAAAACGATCTGGGAGGTTTATTTTGGGTTCCCGAAGATTCCCAGCTGGTAAATTCACTGCTGGCTGTGGAGCGGCTGCTTGTTCCTGGCGGATAATTCTTGCACAATCTGGGATAAGGCATGAATTTGGTTAGCCAAAACTTGAGCAGGACTCAACTGGTCTGGGTCCATGGTGACAGAATTTTCCCCTAATCACTGGCGGACTATAATGTTATGATTAGTGGTAGGTTTTAGAGGAAAAGGAATAGAGCGGGGAGTAGGCAATGGTTTGGTACACAGAGTATACCGGTGGAGAGAGAGAGTATGGCACAGGTGCCGAAGTACAATATTAGCTTGCACTAAGTGCACAGGAGAATAGAGTAGAAAATAGCAAAGGTGAAAATAAATAATACTTGCACTATGTACTACTAGGTAATGCTATAGCTGGCAGTATAGCCAGAAACTGATATAAATTAAACTTAGCACTATGTGCCTTCAGGTTCCAAGGTAATAGGCAGTATAGCCAAAAACTAATATAAATAAGGCTTAGCACTATGTGCTTTTAGGTACCAATACAAGGCAGTATAGCCAAAAAACTAATATAAATAAGGCTTAGCGCTATGTGCTTTTAGGTACCAATATAAGGCAGTATAGCCGAAAACTAATATAAATAAGGCTTAGCACTATGTGCTTTTAGGTACCAATATAAGGCAGTATAGTCTACTATAGTAAAAGACTAATAATAGTAGCCCAGAGGTACCAGGTAAGCTGAGAGGCAGAGACAGGCAGGGACCTAGAAATAGAAGAAGAGGGGAGCCAGCGCCAATCACCGCAAGGGAAACAGCCAAGCCCCCAACCGCAGCGTCAGAGCACAGAGGAGGACGTCGACGGCACTGCCTAGGCAACCAGGACGGGAGAACGCGGTAAGCGCTACTAACACACTGTATATCTGTTAAATATAGTTTTTAAACATATCTTCAGCCTTAACATATATGTTTTTATTTAATCTGGTTAACTACTTATTTGTGTGAACTAACATCATTGTGTAGCTTAAATGACTACTTCAGATATTTATGAAAATGTTTGTACATAATTATGTTTTTGAGATTTTTATATCTTATATATTTGATAAAGAATTGTTTTTTTTTATACCTATTTTAATATTAAAAGTCCCTCTTGGATAAATCGAGCATAATATTTATTTTTCCAAAATCACATTTTATACAGGATCTGTGGGTCATTGTGTTTTGGGCTTTTATTTTTTCTTTCTTTTCTGCAATGGATAAAGCAGGAAGATCATCACTGCTTGAGACAGAAGATTCAGCACAGGCTCAGTGAATAGAGTGTAAACTAGAGTGAGGGGGGTTAATAGAGTGTGAATTGAGGTGTGAATGGTCTGTGAATGGAGGGCAAAAGGGGGTTACTTAGTGTTTACTGGGTGAGGATAGGGGCATCTTACTAAGTGTAAACTTCAAGGGCCAGATTTACAAAGTTGCGGGTTTGGAAAAGTGGCGATGTTGTCCATAGCAACCAATCAGATTTCAGCTGACATTCTGTAGTATGTAAAAAGAAAATGAGAGCTAGAATCTGGCTCCACTTTTCCAAACCTGCAGCTTAGTAATTCTGTCCCCAGGAAAGCAAGAATAAATATAATATTAATAGGGAGCAGGGTGGCTATTTCAGTGTAAACAGTGTGTATATTGGAGGATTTAAGTTACTGTGACTTGAAGAGGAGTTAAGGAAAGAAAGGAGCATCTGGTATATATATATATACCCAAAAGGATAAATTAAGATTAAAACAACTAAATCAGGGGCATTATATTTAGATGATAAACATTGAAATAATCCTTGTGATTAAAGATTTTGAGAAAAGGATATTGTAAAAGATCTTTTAAAGTTAGATACCAATAGATTTAAGAGATACAGTGATTCCAAAGGGACTCAATGACTATAATAGCTATATATGTAATTTTTCACGTAAAATTATCATCAGTTATAATTTTTTATATATATTTTTTTCTTCCTTTTTTTTAGTTTTGTTAATCTCTTCATGTTTCTCCTTTATTGCCTATATTTTTTGATATTATTTGTTTGGATGTACATAGTACCAATCTGATAAATACAGACACTCACCGCCATTGTCATATATGTCATTTTTTTATTTGGTTTTAACAGGAATTTTTTTTTAATACAAACTGGGGACCTTTCATATGTTACGCAAATATGACACCGCTACACTACGGTAACACACAACATAGCCTTATCAGTGGACAATAGCAAGCCTTTAACATGAGTGAAGGTAAAGAAGGAAAATAGGCACCACCCATTAATAATATAGGACCGTGTTCCCAGATACCATTTTGCTTCTTTTTGCGCGCATATTTTTAGGTTCGCATGCGTAGTAACTCTTTTACGTCACTTACGTAGGATTTAGGCATGAATGTCCATTAAACACGGATTAGAAAATTGACCTATGTAACATACGTACGGAGGAGCGTGGTTGAATTTCGTACGTGTGAATTTACGTGAAAGAGGGTGGAGGGATTCATTTAAATGGCCTTTAAAGGGTGCGGTCAGTAAAGTACGTACGTGCCTAAGCAACTTAGGCACGTAAAAACACCCGTAGACCTATGGAGGCGTAAGTCACCAAAAATCCGTCCTTCCAAGGGGAGTGTCAAGGGTATTGCCTTGCGACGAAGGTGCATAATTTAGCGAATCCATGCGTACTTACTTTACACATATCTGTGAATACAGTCCATGATCCCTGCTATAGAGGCATATGATGCTCAATGTGCTCCTACAGAAGGGTTTCATCTCCTCTTTATTCTTGTGTTCCTGTGCTTCACATACTGCTAGTGCTTCCAGCATTCTGGGGCATACACCTGTGTTCTGGTGCATCCTTCAGCCTTCATCCTCTACCTATTCTGTTCCACAGTTTCTGCATCAGGGGCTGCAACCAAGAATTGGTACCTACCATATGCCTACAGCCAAGTCTGTGCCACCATCTGAGGATCCGGTGAAAACCAGACCAATGATAAGATTCTGCACCAGGTGAGTGGTCAGTACATCTCTGACAGGACCTATTTATTTTAATTTGTTTTCGTGACAAAATTGTTATGGCATCTTCTAGCAGATAATGTACAATGGCAATGAGTGTTAACGTATAGAATTTAAAAGAAAATCACTGCCCTGTGTGAGGATCGAACTCACGACCTTCAGATTATGAGACTGACGCGCTACCTACTGCGCTAACAAGGCTACTCGTGTCGCTTCGCTTCTCTGTGGTACCACTGAGAGCTGTGGAGTTCTAGAAACTGGACTAATGCTTAGGCTGCAGCTGTGTTTCTACTAATCACCAATATAGCTATTTGTAAATTATATTTGATCCATTATAGGATTAGGAATTTACATATAAAAGAAAAATAACCTAGAAAAATAGACTGAGACAGCAGATAGGAGACACTTGGCTATAAAGTCTGACAATTTTTATTGTTTTTTTTTGTTTTGTTTTTTCAAACCATACTGACCATAAAACCTTTTTGACCCTCAATCTAGTTTAAAATTTAGGATATCTATCTTACTGCCCCTCTCCCTTCTTTGCTCCAAGCTGTGAATTTTTAGTTCTTCTAGTCTGTCTCTGTGTGTTTTGTGACTCATTCCATCCCCATTTTAGTTGTCCTTCTTTGCACAGTCTCTAATGTATTGATGTGGGACCTGATCCAGACTTAGGAGAGATTTCTGCTGGCACAGAATCCGCACGAGTCTAATGCATTCCCTGGTGCTTTAGCTGACTTCTGTGTCCGCTGTGCTCGTACAGTACAATTTAAACACCTTTCCCCAACCCCTTTCTGTATAATTGCATATACGGGGGGCTGACGTATGTCCTGACGTATAGAACTATGAACGTACGGAAACCAGTTCCAATGTGTAACATCTGACGCGCGTGTGCGCAGTTCCCGACTTACGTACGCATCTTGCGTAAGTCAGCTGTCGTTATTAAGGCTGGATCAGGTTCATGGCCTCTAGAACTGAAAACAGTATTCCAGGCGAGGCCGGACCGATCACTGCTTTCTGCTAGTAATTCCTCTCCTTGGACTGTGTTCACAGGTAAGAGCGATTTAGATGTGTATGTAGGGCCATACGCCCGCACAGGGGGAGTGTCAGGGTAAGTAAACGCCGATACGCTGTGCTTTAGTAAGCACAGCGCATTGGCGTAGGTCTGGATCAGGCCCATAGCTTCAAGAAATGCAGACAGTATTGCGGGTGAGGCAGTACCAATGACCTATGAAGGGGCAATACTGCTTCTCTCTTTTTTCTACTAATTCCTGACTTGCCTTTTAAATTGCTTTGTTGCATTGCTCGAATGCCTTGAAGCCACATGAAATAGTAACTTCTAGATTCCTTTCCTCCAATGTAGTGCCATTCATGCAACATTGAGCTTTTTGGTTTTCAAGTCTCAAGTGCATGATTATGTACTGTTGGCATTAAACTGTAGTCATCAGAATCTTGATCAATTCTCCAACCTGCTTAGATCATTAATCTTTTTGTTTACTCCTGTTGCATGTCTTATTGTCATCTTCATAAAGGCACAATTTCACCTTGATACCATGTGTAATATTACCCATGAAAACGGCAATAGTCCAAGTACAGATCCCTGGGAAACTCCACTGGTAACTTTTCCTTCTTCAGAAGGGATTCCATTAACTACAATGCTACTTTTTCTATCCTCAATCTAAGATCATATCCACAACACCATCTTTGAATTCAATCCCAAATTTTCCAGCTAATTTAACAGTCCGTGATGTGGTAGAATGTCAAAAGTTGTACTGAAGTTTAGAAAAGCTATGACTACAGCTTCTCCTTGATCTA
The DNA here is from genome assembly GCA_011038615.1 of Limnodynastes dumerilii. Lineage (NCBI taxonomy): Eukaryota > Metazoa > Chordata > Amphibia > Anura > Limnodynastidae > Limnodynastes > Limnodynastes dumerilii. Next base: position 31,743 of record WWET01007895.1, on the reverse strand, counting down.
CATCTTTAGGGATCCAGTCAAAAAAGTATAAAAAATTTGTTTGAAATGATCCCCCATCAAATCATGCTGCTTGGGAAACTGTTTAAGATTTTTAACATTTTGTTCCTTCAACGGTGTTTCCATCAATATTTCTACTACTGGTGTACGCTCACTGGTCGGTAGTTGGCAGATACTTACATTTTTATGCTAATAATCTACATTTGCTATTTTCCAGTCATCTGGAATTACTCCTGTTACTAGTGATTGGTTGCATACTTTTGTTAATGGTTTTTCCAGCACCCATTTAAGCTCTTTTAGCATTCTATTTTGTATCCCATATGGCTTAATAAATGTGTCTACTTTTAACTTTGAGAGTTTGTTAAGACCTTCTCCTCAGTTAGTGGATAGTGATTTCACTAGCTAAAGATACATAGGTTCTGTAAAGTACAACTATAGGAACAATAAAACTTTTTGTTTGGAATACTAACTTTGTATGTGAGTTGTTTACAGGAACTTATATGCTATAGATTTACTTTATTTATGTGGAAAGGAAAAAAAAAAAGTTAAGAATAGATTTATGATTTAGCAGTGTAACACAAAAAACAAAGAGGACACAGTACATTATAAAGGAACCATGTAGACTTGAGAAAGACTCGTAACAGATAAACACACACTCACTCACACTGACCAACAAATCAGGAATCAGAAACCATGGTCTGAAAAGACATAACTGGAGAGAGACATTCTGGGAGCAGGAGAAGACACATGTAGAGAAGATCCAACTGGAAGGTTTCTCAAACAGCGAAAATAGCAGATGAACGCAGGAGATATAATTCTATTACCAGCATCATGGTGTCAGACTGATAATTATTTAGAAGCTGCTGGCCATTCAGAAACTTACTAATATTTAACTCTCTCGTCTGATTGGTTGGTGTCCTGGCTGCTAGGAAACAGCCTTACATTGAGCTCTGCACATGTGAGAGAGGAGGTGTGACTGCTACAGATAAAAGTCACTGAATATAACAATGTGTAACAGCTGCTGGTATTTGGAGCGGTGCTGGAAGCAAATTTGGCACTATTGGAAGTATATAAGCATTACCGGTGGCATGTAAGGCACTATAGGGGGCATATGTAATGGTACTGTGTGGTATATGGAATACTATTGTATGTGGGGGGGGGAGGGGGCATATGTGACCAAGGATTATCATCACACAGTATTTTTGTAGGCTTGCAGATGGCTCTATATGTACTGGAACCATTCATGAGACCGTACTATTTACAGACTGTTCATTATTAGGACTATGAGGGTGACATCATGATGAACCCCTATGCAGCGTAATAATGTAGCGCACAAGTAGCACATTATTCTGCCCTGTATGTCTTGCATAAGACATGTGCTCATAACTTCTTCTCGCAAATGCCGAAACACTGATCATAAGTACAGGGCGCATCATTCCATTGCCCATCTGTCCACATGTAAACACAGTCTTCATTCATCATGAAGTCATTTGGTTCACCTTTCTCCCAAAGCCTGATGAAGAGAAATAAAAGAGTGAATTCACGACTTATATAGATAAGCTGTCTTCAGTCCCTTCCTATCTCCTTCATAGACATGTTAAGATTGTACCACACTGCTGGCTCAAGTGTTCCGGTCCCCTTCATTTTTTGCGGTGATATCATTAAGGTATGAGACACTTTGCACTACATGCCACAGTGAATAACTTATAGCAGAAACATAAAACATACATACTTAGAAAAATAAAAAATATGTAATGTGACAGCAGTTCAGAACCACTTGGTGTTACACACTGTAAAGCTAAACAAGGCAGTGTGTGACTGTTGCCTGTCTGGATTCTATGGGCCTCATTTACTAAGGTTGATGTTGGCCAAATTGGCCAAAGTCCTGGGACTTTAGCTGTTTTTTCACCATCGTCATATTCACTAAAGCCAAAGTCCCGGGACTTTGGGCTTCTTCACAACCAACTCAACCAACATAGATATACCCTCCCAGACCCGACTTTTCTAATGTAAAAGATATAACACGGTTGATTCACTAAAGGCGATTTGACTAAATCGTCTCTAGTGCGATGTTTGAGGGTTGGGAATAAAATTGCCTCCTGTGTGTGGCGCTTTCATAGAAAACTATACACATTTTAATAGAAAAACACACGTCAACATAGTTGTCATGTGTTTTTCACTAAGTAAACAACACTAGATGCATTTTCCTATCACTTATCCTGCCAACGCATATACTGCTATAAGGAAAAGCATGGCCATGTGTTTGTGGCCATGCTCATCCTAACAGTAGTGTAAGCGTCAGTCTGATAAGTGATAACATTCTACAATCAAATGTGTAATGTGTCCCTAAAAAATGTCAAAAAATCCCCAAATAAACATTTCAATATTACATGACCTAACAATACATTTTTAACCATGAATAAAATGTGTAAAAAATGTCCCTTACTGTGTATATAGACTAGAATAGTGGCCACAGTTACACCATGTAAACAAAAGTGTATTTTTCTTTCAAAATGTGTAATAAAATAATAAAGTAATGTATCGACTCACCGTTTAGCAGTCATCTGTCTTGGGATGACTTACTTGGATTTTCTTCTTTCTGTGAAGATCTTCTTGTAATGTTGCTTGAAGATGCTTTTCAGCTTGCTTGAAGAGGATGGTCCGCTGCTTGCAGCTGGTCTTCGGCCTCTTCTGGCACTTGCCACGACGTACTCCTTCTTCCTCTTCTGTTTCTCCACTACTAATGACTGGTCTGTTGCTAGAGGACACCCTTTTATAGGAAATATGATGTCATAAACACTAGAGCCCCATAATATAGATGACATCATATTTTCTACAAAAGTGGGCCCTCTAGCGACAGACAGGTCATTAGTATCGGCGGACACAAAAGAGGAAGAAGGAGTACGCTGTGGCAAGTGCCAGAAGATGCATGGTTAAAAATGTATTGTTAGGTCATGTAATATTAAAATTTTGGGTGGGGGGATTTTTTTACAATTTTTTAGGGACACATTACACATTTGATTGTAGAATGTTATCACTTATCAGGCTGACTCTTACACTACTGTAAGGATTAGCATGGCCACAAACACATGGCCATGCTTTTCCTTATAGTAGTATATGCATCGGCAGGATAAGTGATAGGAAAATGTATGGTGATTTTTCCATTTTAAAATCGATCAACATCGACAGGGAATCTAAATCAATGAAAAAAAAGGGCATAGTAAATGCCACGATTTTTGGGAAAAAATTGCGGCAAAATCACAGCGATGTCTATCGATTTAAATTTAATGTAAAAAATCGACCTTAGTAAATAAGGCCCTATATGTCTGGTTCACTATAACAATTGAAAATTATTCATTAATCAATACCCTATTAAATTTGTTTTAATCACCTGCAAAAAGGTATACTTTCCCCTCAATAGCAAGTGTAATGTGAGTGACCAATAAAACTATTTAATTTCTCTGGTCCAAGCACAGATCCCTTGAGAACTCTTCTGGTATTGTTTCCATCTTCAGAAGAGATTCCATTTACAACAATCCTCTGTTGTCTATTCTGAATCTAAAATTATATCCACACCACAATCTAAGAATTCAATCCCAATTTTCCAGCTTAATTAAAAGTCTGCAATGTGACACAGTATCATAAGCATTACTGAAGTTTATATAATCTATATTCTAGTGACTGGCTGAACAATACTTAATGGTTTCAACATTCATTTAAGTTTATTTATTATCCTAGGATGTATCCCATCTTGCCTAATTAATATATCTACTTTCATCATTGAGAGTTATTTTAAGACTTGCTCCTTAGTGCAAGGACTTGTAATAAATTCCTTTGTATAACATAAGTTTGCAGAGTATTGTGAAGATGACTTCTCTTCTTTTCTCCTCAAGTATGATAGGAATGAAGGAAATATGAAATGGCATACATTAATGTAGATATATTTAGTTTTATTTATTTATTTTGACAGTGGTTATAATAATACGTAGTGCTAGCTTTTGACCCATTCAAACAATGCAGGACCCAGGTCCCACTAAATCTAGGCTGACCACCAAGGCCACTACAGACACGTTGCCTGAGCTCCTGCTGCTAATAATGCCCTGCAGCAGCATGGTTGTGTGTTCTCCTGTAGTTGCTGGGAGAGAGCCTCTAAGGACACATCAACATTATCCAAGAAGAGTAAGCCAAAGCGCTGTGCAAGAGTAAGAACTAAGGAAGACGGGAGACTATAAAGCTACGTCAAGGGGTCTCATGGGGAGTAGGGGGATGTCATAATAGATCCTATAAGTAATGAGCTTGCAGATAAAAGCAGAAGTCCCAACGCTAAAACTGACAGGGTGGTCGCGGACTGATAGTCATTTAAAGAGGTTTATGGTCATTCTTGCTAATCGTTACACCCCTCTTGTGATTAGTTGGCATCCAGGCTGCTAGTAAACAGCCAGGACACAGTGCAGAGTTGCACACTGTGATGCTTTGTAAACTTGGGGATGGACCTATATCTTTTGGAACCAGGAAAGCAGCCATCCACCATCATACACAATGACCTGAGTTCTCCAGCACCACATTGCTGGCTCAGGGGTGTTGCAGGCAACAGTTCCATTCCTTCTCTTTTTTGAGGTGAAGTCACTGAGAAATAAGACACTTTGGCCCGGATTCACAACCGCGGACGTATTACACATACGTCCTTAAATTCCCAATAATAGCTACTACGCATGCGTAGTAACTATTTTACGCAATCTACGTATTGTTTTGATTAGTAGATTGCGCATATGCGGTCTTAAAGACTGCATATATGCAATCTATGTAACGAAGCGATACGTAGATTACGTACAATAGTTATTACACATGCGTAGTAGCTATTATCAGGAATTTAAGAACATATGTGTAATACGTCCGCGGTTGTGAATCCGGGCCTTTGTGCTTTGTACCACATTGAAATAATAGTTTTAATGGATATGCTCACAAATAATCTATGTAACTGATGGGTAAAAATTATAATTGTTTACTATGGATATAATTGTGAGACTACTGAAGTTAGGGGAGTTCCCCCCAACTCAGTGAACAGTAGATGCTTCACGCATTCCACCATCTTCCATAGTAACCATAATAATGTGCCTCACAAAAACACTCCCTGGAACTCATATAGCTCATTATTACAGTACAAGGAATAATAGAAGAATCTTAGAGATCACAACCGTTGTAGCTGCAAGATTTGTAACTATAGTACAACTCTGACAAATTTGGAAACTTAACAGTATTTATATTACAGTAATATAATTTTATCAATGTGATCGTTATCTCAAAAGATGGGTAATACAAAATGTTGATTTATTTAGGGGAGAGAATGGTTAATGTTCTTAATATACTAGTGGACAAGTATAATGTATCATGTATCATGAGGGAGCCTATGTGCAATATCTTGAACCAAAGGTTAAAACAATATTCACACATACATGAAAGGCCTTTACAGGAGAGATAGACCAGCTGTGGCTCTCGTAGATTCTCCTCTCTGACCTTTGCTATTTTGGTAGCTGGTATGGCCGGGGGTGGTTCTAATGTGGTTTTAAAGATGTAGACATTTTGATGAACAGAAGAGAATTTTTGCTATTCAATCTGCAAGCCTGGGTTGAAGGTGTCATGAAGGTGAAAGGTGAAGGCTTCATGCTCTGTTCTTGCACTGTGTTTTGTAAATGAGAATCAATATAGTATTCTTCTAAAAACCCTGGGCCGGATCCAGAACTACGTCCGTCTTCCATAGATGGACGTAGTTCAATAAACAGTAGCTACTGCGCATGCGTAGTAGCTATTGTACGTAATCTGCGTATCGTTTGAATATGTAGATTGCGTATATGCGGTCTAAATGTACTACTGTTTATTGAACTACGTCTATGGAAGATGGACGTAGTTCTGGATCCGGCCCCCTGTCTGAAATTTCAGAGCCATTAATACTTTGATTACAGTGGTAGACAATGATTTTGTCACCGTGCTCCTCATGTGTTATGATTTCTACATTGATTTCAAGAATGGTCACAGATTCTTTCTCTCACTCGCAGTTTTGAGTTTATGACCTGTTTAAGAGTCAATATTGCGATATATGGGCAGTTTATAGAGAATTTAGGGATGCTTTAATTAGCCGCTGTGTCATGTGAGGGTTGGTCATCAGATTTTAGTGTCCTCCGTGCGGGTTGCTCCACACCTGTTGACCATCAGGATTGTGTGAGCAGCAGCTGAGCGGACCATTACTTTCATCTTCCAAGGGAGCTGTGAACACTGCACTGTGCTTCTCTACCACATGGAGCAATGCCCAGAAGCCGTGTTAACTGTCCGGACTCTTTTTGCTACCTCTGCGTTGAGGTTATGTTTAAATGGCAGAAACACCAATTGACTCAGTGCTATGAGCTTTACTTCAGATGGAGAGTTGGTGACATCTGTCCCAAGTCAAAGTACACGGTGACATACTGTATCCAGATTAGCTGTCTGCCACGAGGCCTGTGTCAATGCCTCCAGAAAAGCTCAAACTCCGGAAAGATGAACAAGAGTCTGCAGAGCAGGGTGACGATCAGGTAAGTCTTAAACCAACTTTTGAGGCTTCTCTGTCTGTCTTCTGAACCACATTTGTTAGCTGTTTGTAAAAGTGCTCTATATCTGTCACTTTACTATATTGAAACAGCAGATTTAGAAAGACTTACTTAAATGATGCATTGTAGTTCGTTCCATCCACCCATTTCCAAGCACCTTCCTCGTCTGTATCATGCAGTCCAATCCAAAGGCGCTTGTATGGACCAGCATAGGATTTAGAAGTGAGGAAAATCTAAGAAAGAAACGAGCAGTCATTGTGCTCTCCCATATTCACATAATAACATTACAAAACTTGATACATTGAAATGCAGGGCCTGACTCACACTTAAGAATGCGATAAGTTCTTAAATATACGCAACTAGTAGCAAGGCGACTCCCTCGGCACACCCCCGGTTTTCAGGTTTTGAAGAGACTTACAAGTGCCATAGGGCTGCCTTAACTGTAGGTTCACATTTGTGTGCGTAGGGCGTCTAATTAAGAAACGTGTCTGCATAACCGCGCCTCTTTTTGGTCATTTAAACGCCTCCCTCCACCCAGTCTTCTTATCTGCTGAGTTAATTATTCGCGGCACGCCCCTTCCAGTGTAAGTTACAAGGATCCTAGCGACTTTAGGTTTGTAATGTTGAATCACGCCATATGCGTTCCTAAATCCAACATAAATAGTGTATAAAAGTGACTACGCGTGCGCTGTATATTCCTTCTTAAAAATACGCACCTAAAACCACACAGATTCTTAAGTGTGAATCAGGTCCACAGTCTTTAAAGCAAAAATTTCAGGAAAAAATTGTGATTCATAAGGAAAGTTTAAAAAAAAAAAAGATGGAAAATTTTCCCTTGTGTTCTTCAGACAAAACAAAAGTGTCATTAGTTATCAATGGATAAACATCCACTGACAACATGGCAAAATATGCAGCTCACACATCATCCACCAGGGGGAGTCTTCCCTTCTGTACCCCCATCTTCTACCTTACCTGTTCCCTCTCGTTGTTAATTACAGCTAGGTCCGCTCCTTTCTTAGTGCACAGATTCCTGACTTTGTTCCAGCTAGACTTCGATAAACCGATGTAATAGCAGCTGTCATCCAACTGCAGCCAACCAGACTCACAAGACTTCTCTGGAAGAAGAAATGTGAAATGAAAATAAATAAGTCTGTGTATAAATACCAGCACATACTTCATTACCTGAGTGTCCTACAGGTGCAATCACAACATTTACATAATCTGTATTGGTAAAACAGTATTTCTATGGGAGCCCTGTAGGACGATATTTGTTTCCTTGATGTGGCCGCATATGTTAAGTCACATCATTCAAAAGAGATTTTGTGTTATAGTTCTCCAATATGAGCCCTGTATAACATACTGTCCATATGAATGACTCATCAGCACAGGACCAATCAGCGCATAAACTAAACTAGTAAAAAAAAATTGTATAAAAAAACCCAAAAAACTTCTGCCTCCGGTTTAATTTATTGGGACAAGCTGAAAGGCGGCAGCACAACGAGACAGTCACCCAAAATCGTGACTGTTCCGCTGGCATTGGACCAGTTAGGAGGTATGTGATTGTGCTCTGTCCTCCTAACCCCTATGCTCTTCTCTCAAAGTGGTGGCATCTTCTGCGTGAGAGAGAGAGATCAAATAATGACCAACCAGCACTCCTTAAATATCCAAAAAATCTCTTTAATCATTTCCAAGGTATCAAAAATATATACATAATAGTCCAGATACAGTTCAATATTAATCCAGACAAAAGGTGCAAATAAAAGAACTGGGTAGCAGCAAAGATGTAGAGCTAAGGTCACATATAAATTCCATAGGTAATATCCAGTAGCAACAGGAGTACTTCAGCTCCATGTAAAATTCAGGTAATATTGTATAAAAGTCCATAAAGTTACTATACCACGGAAAGAAGTGACCCAGATCTCTAGCTATATATATAAATAAACCAGGTATGCACCTAGATTAAGCTCAGTTTGTGCAGGATTATATCCCCTTACTGTAGTTCACAATTCTTAGAAACTTATGGCTCAGTAATGCTTGTGTCTCCATGATATGCATGAAAAAAGATACATAAAACAAAAGGCCATCATAGTGTAGTATATCTTAAAAATCAATCTTTACTTAATGTACTTTAAAAATGGCTTGCGTACCACATATAAAAGTTTTAAAAGCATTGATATCTCATCTGTCCTGCTTAGCCTGCGCTCCAATCCATATAGAGAAACGGATGCAGAAGCTTGTGTCCTCCGGTTCCATCAGCTGATCCCCGCCGGTTCCAACAGCTGATCCTGAACCGGGGGACACACAAGCTGGAGGAGAGCGCCAAGGAGGAAGACTCCAGGTAACTTAGAAAAAACGTGATGGGGGGGAGGCTGGTGGCACTTGACAG
>WWET01007894.1:24845-36556 GCA_011038615.1 Limnodynastes dumerilii | reverse complement strand
TAGTGTCTCTGTATGGTGTGTGACACAGGCTCTACATGTTACTTCCTCTAGTGTCTCTGTATGGTGTGTGACACAGGCTCTACATGTTACTTCCTCTAGTGTCTCTGTATGGTGTGTGACACAGGCTATATACATGCTCCCTCCTCTAGTGTCTCTGTATGGTGTGTGACACAGGCCATGCAGCATTGTAGTTCCTCTTTGCACAGTCTCTAATGGATTCTACTATATGATTAATTAGACAGTGTGTATGGGGCATACATTGCAGTATTATCAGTGTAGTGACCACAACGTACACCCCTAGAATTCAGAGTGCGGGCAAGGATTGGGAGGTGCGTCAGACACTCACCCGCTGGGTCTTCATCTGGAATTCCTGCAGCTCCTCCTCAGTGAGTGGTAGACAGTCCTCGTCATTCTCGGGCACCTCCTGCCAGCCCATCTCCTTCAATAACCTACAACACACAAAGCATTAGAGCAGCCAGCGTACAGGGGGTCAGTACACAGACAGCGGGATCCCTCCGTCTCACCTGTGCTCTGCTTCCAGTGAGTACGACAGACGATCTCTACTCTCTTCCTGAGACCCGGAGAGGCCGTTGTGAGGTCGGCTGTCCTCGCCCAGCTCCCCCCCATCCGCCTCGTTCAGATCGGAGGGACTCTGGCTTTGCACCTAGAGAAAGTTCATCACGATTACTGCCCCGAGCAAGTTACTGCCGTCTATAACCCCCACATTCATATCACACCCAGGGAACGGGGGATACAACAGCGACCTCATGTGGTCATATATAGAGCTGCATCTTATTTACAATGCCGTTTCTGAGCAGTGTAAAGAGAAGAGGTGACGGCGACGGCCACCGCGTGCAGGAAACCTGTGAGACAGACGTAACACAACGGAACCTCTAGCGCTGCTCTTACATCTTCCAGTTTATCGCCATCTCTGTCTTCTGATTGGTCTGCATCCTGCTCGTCCTTCAGCGCCTTCAGGAAGTTGCTCTTTTTGTCCGGGACGCGGCGAGTCATGCGGGTGACACGAGAGATGCTGAGCTCCAGCGGAGGCGTAACACTGGCCGGGCCCTGCAGAGACAGACATTTCCTATAGAGGGCGATACCACATCCGAGCCCAACAATCACATGTTCTAGAGGCAGATACAAGAATCTCAGCCTAATGAATGTGGCATGTGCCGGGGGGGCAGATATCGGGATCTCAGCCTAATAAACGTGGTAAGTGCCAGGGGGCAGATGCCGGGATCTCAGCCTAATGAATGTGGCATGTGCCGGGGGGCAGATACCGGGATCTCAGCCTAATAAACGTGGTAAGTGCCAGGGGGCAGATGCCGGGATCTCAGCCTAATGAATGTGGCATGTGCCGGGGGGCAGATACCGGGATCTCAGCCTAATAAACGTGGTAAGTGCCAGGGGGCAGATGCCGGGATCTCAGCCTAATGAATGTGGCATGTGCCAGGGGGCAGATATTGGGATCTCAGCCTAATGAATGTGGCATGTGCCAGGGGGCAGATATTGGGATCTCAGCCTAATGAATGTGGCATGTGCCAGGGGGCAGATATTGGGATCTCAGCCTAATGAATGTGGCATGTGCCAGGGGGCAGATATTGGGATCTCAGCCTAATGAATGTGGCATGTGCCAGGGGGCAGACACAGGGCTGTGAGTGTATTAGCGGCTCCGTACCTCTTTGGGTGATGACAATACAGGTGCTGGAGCCAGCACCGGGCTGGTAAAAGCAGAATCTCTATTGAAGAATAAGGATCCGGATTTGGATTCACGACCATTAGACTTCCAGGGTCCAGACTGGAAACAGAGAGAGAAACTGATTGCTGGGAAGAGACACGATGCCAAGAGTACCCCCAGGACAGGCGTCAGGGTAACAGCTATGAGGACAAGAAGTGGGCAATACAGAGTACAGCCGGCCACACACGAGGCAGATTAGCGATCCCAGCAGGAAATGGCCGATAAACCGGGCGATATTCCCCTGGGGAAAGGTCCCAATATTGGCCCCATACACTCCCCCTGCTGGGACAGATAATCCTAGCAGGAGAATATTGCAGCTAGCCTATTGGCTGGGTCTCCTGTCAATCTCACCTGGAGACCCATTCAGCTAGCCTATTGGTTGGCTGCAAAAACAAATTAATGAATGGAAAAATGGTGCAGCAGGAGCACAGAGGAGAGAGGACACTGCAGAATCTCATGCTGCCCGTACTCTACAAGATATCGAGGAGTGGAGTCATTGCTCAAAGCAGCCAATCAAATTTAACCTCTCTTTATTGAGAACTGAGGCACTTATGAGCAAGAGCCCCTTTAGAACTAGAGTAACGGACCTCTGCTGGTTCCCTTATTCTGACTGGCCACGTGAGCTGACAATCACACCCAGGACAGCTACGAAGCACTGGCTGAGTGGTCCCCACCTTGTTTGAGGAGATCGCCGGTTTAGGGACCAGGTTCTTGTAGACGATTGGCCCGGAGGGGCTGGTCTTGCTGTTGCCGTTAGAGAGGTGGGGTACGGGGGAGGCGAAAGCAGCGGAGAAGGCGGAGGGATCCTCCTTGGAGATCTTTTTGATGACCAGCATCTTGGAAGGCTGCTTGGCACTGGGAGGGTTTTCTGGAAGAAGGGCAATTATTAAAAGTCTTATCCAATAGGATTGCATCTTACAGCAGGGCTGACCCTAGAAACGCATTAATCACCCGCGTGATGATTAAATACATGTTATTCTGTGTAAGGATTAATAATAAGCTTCCAGCGCCCCTGATAACAAGCAGCACATCACAGTGTCACACTGGTCCACGTACCCCATACTCCTGTAGGCGTCGCTGCCGGCTTGCCCTGGATCACCTGCTTCCCGGTCTCCGGATTTAATGACGGCTGCAAAAACAAGGCATGAGACGGAGGATACAACACGCTATGTGATCATATACACAGTGTAAGCGAAGGGCAACAAAGAATTTAGCCTAAAAAAAGAATGTTTTGTATGTGTAATAACTATATTACGTTACACCGGCCTCATGCGCAAGTCGCGATTCCAGAACTTCTGTATTACGTTTAAAGTATGAAACGCTAACAATATTTCACAATAAGACATGAAAACGCGTGTACACAGGTCTGCCTATGTCCCAGCTCTCTTCCCTCCCATGAAACGCCCTTCAGAGAGTGATCAGAGACAATACTAGATGCCGGATTGGCCTGACAGAGCACATGACAGCCGGCCAATCAGACGATGCATGTGACAAATCAGGGCCCTCTGATTCCCATCACAGAACCCGACCAATCGTCTGACTGAGGCACTGAACAGGAGACAGACCCCAGAGCGGAGGATTAATGTATTAATATCAGATTATAAATGCAGATCACTCGCCTGAAGCCGTCTATTAATATTATTCTATCTGGCAGATATCAGCAATGGTTGCGCTGCAGTGCATGCTGGGACTTGTAGTGTAACACGTCCGGCCTAGGACCATGGCCATATAAATATCAGTGATCTACGTACAAAGTCTTCCTCCTGGAATTGCAGTTTTTTGCGCTCCGCGTTCTTTTCCTCTCGGGCCTCGGCCGGCTGCTTGTCTTGCAGGGAAGCGTTCTTACGAGAGAGGGCGCTGCCGTTACGGTGACGATGGCCAGAGCCGCCTGCCCCGCTTCCGCCGTTCCCTCCTCTCTGCCCGACCCCGTCCTGCTGACCCCGGGACGAGCCGTGCCATCCGGCCTGTGATTGGCTGGTGCCTTTGGAGACTCCAGAGTCCACAGAATCATGGCGCAAAAGAGACGGCTGATGCCACGAGTCTGGGGGAGGAAAAAGAAAATACATCAACTGCTTCATCGTGACCACATGTGGGGGGGGGGTTAAGGGCAGATACTGAGATCATATAGATGGGGGTGTACTAGGGGCAGATACTGAGATCAGATAGATGGGGGGTGTACTAGGGGCAGATACTGAGATCAGATAGAAAGGGGTGTACTAGCGGCAGATACTGAGATCAGAGAGCCAGGGGGAGGGGGGTTTACTAGGGGCAGATACTGAGATCACAGATAAGAGGATTGTACTGGGGCAAATGCGCAGATGGAAGGAGGGGTAATTTCTGGGGCTTACCTCCCGTGGTGCGGAGGGGTCCGTTGTTGAAGAATCCATCAGATGAATTGTGTCTTCTTCGGCTCACCCCCAGACGCCCCTCACCCCGGGGTAGATGTTCCCCATGTTTCTCAACAACGCCTGCAGAGGACTGAAGAGAGGAACCAGTGTTACATACACGGAAGCAGTGACACAAGAGTAGCGCCCCCTCCTGGGCACTGGGGGGAGGTGGTATTACCTTGGTGGACTGAGGTGTGGAGAAGCTAAGCCAGGCAGGAACAAAGTCATGCTGCGCCATTTAGGTTGTAGATCTTCTAGCAGTGAATGGAGGCATTAATCCTCATGGCCAAGGCAGTCTGCTGAAAGACACATACAAAGCCGTGTGAGACCCCGCAGCACCCAACCAGGAGGCACCAATCAGACCCAAGACAATGGATCATAGGAAACCGATTGGTTAATAAACCTGCGATCACATGAAGCGTCAAAGAGCAGGAGACGCTTAACGGAAATATTTCACGTAACCGCGAAAAAGCCGGGAACATTTCAGAAGATAATATATAGATATAACATACAATATAACAGCCGGCCGCCCACCCCCGACCTTCCGCTATTATGACCCAGATACTAGCTTGCGAATAAGAGGCATTTTCAGGCCTCTGGGATTTTAAGCTTTGCGCGGATGAGAACTGCGATCGCTGCACGGATCTGGACGCCTGCTTTCATTGCATGTTTGCTTCAGACAACGCAGTGCGTGCAAGCACAAAGGGGGCCTCCGCACCGATGCCGTAAGGGAGGATGGACGAGAAATCTCGCGGTCCTGGCTGCGGAAGACAGTATCCAGCAGGGATCCCATAGGGAGGGATCAGGTGGAATCTGTATGCGTGCGATGTGTCAGGAAGATCCAGTTGCTTTCTCCTCGCACCTCCTTACAAAAACACCGCCGAGGGCACAACGCAGGCAAATAAATCCCCCCTCGTCTCTCCTAAAGTCTACTTATCTGAAGTCCGATTTCTGTAAACCGCGTCTGGCACGGGGAAATATTTTGCAGTAGTGGACGCACACAATCATACACGCGTTTGCAAAAGTGCGCAAGCAGTCGCAGTGCGAATAGCCCTCAGTTCATAGAAGAGCGTGATGCGCACTCTTCAGTTCTGAGCATGCGCAGTAGAAAATCACGCACGTGGGATGGCGCGCGAACACCTCTGGATCAGCCCGCGTCTTAATACTCCCCCGGACACACACTTCTCTTACCCCCCGTCTGAGCTCGCTGGCAGCCTCTTCCAGTTTGTAGGCAGTCTGAGGAGTTGTAGAGATGATCCACTCGGTGTTGGTCACGGACAGTCCCTGGAGACCGGCGGGGACAGACCCCCTTTCTACATGCCAGGTGTCCTTCACTTCAAGCTCATGGCTCTAAGTGCTCATTTTGTTGGCTTATACAAAACACCCAACAAAAAAACAATAAAAAAAAACAAAAAAAAATGAAATCCCGTGAGTGAAAGAGCTCACATCGGGCAACGATTCATCAAGTGATCAATAAGAGAAATGAACAAACTAGAAAAAAAAAATGTTCCAAATTCCCCGTTCACCTCATGAAACAAACGTATGTCTGTGTCACTGTACAAGAGCGGCGATCATAGAGAGAGATCCATGCAGACGGGTCAGACGCGATCACTCCAAGTACAGGCTTGAAACAATCCTCTGCTTGGTTCCCTCATTAATTTCTAGTTAGGAGAAATAGCAGCCAGTAATCACAACGTTAAACGCGTGAAGTCCGGGTCGCTCACATGCAGCCAGTTATACAACCATGGTCACATCTGCAGGTGAGAGAGATATTACACGCAGACCGGAGGGGCGCACAGCTAAAACATCGCTAAGAACGCTAATCCACATGGGCAGAATCTGCGAATGGCGCAAGGAGCCGGTGTCAGCGGCATCAGCTACGCGTGATGGACTCAGGACACGGAACGATGGAGACAGGAATACAGCGGCCCCTCTTCTCATCACACGCTCGGGGGGGGAAACGCAGGTCCTAAAAGAGACAAAAAGGCGCATTATTAATGGTTTGGCATCGTGCGGCCTCAATCGTTCTGTTGCGTTAAGAGCGCAGGGTGGTGACATGAAAAAGGGTCTGCTTCACATGTATAGCTGTAATTAATAAGCCGGCGTCTTCCCATCATGTAACACGGTGCCGGCTTCCATAATCCAACACTCCAAAAAGTACATTTACACAAGGCCGGCAGCATAGTAACACATTCAATGATAGAGTTTAATTCCAGTCTGTGTATCTGCTACCTACCACCGCTGCCACACACTGTGCCACCTCCCTGGTGACTAATATAACGCTTTTGCCACACACCGTGCCATCTCCCTGGTGACTAATATAACGCTTCTGCCACACACTGTGCCATCTCCCAGGTGACTAATATATAACGCTTCTGCCACACACTGTGCCATCTCCAAGGTGACTAATATAACGCTTCTGCCACACACTGTGCCATCTCCCTTGGTGACATAGTATAACGCCGCTGCCACACACCGTGCCATCTCCCTGGTGACATAGTATAACGCCGCTGCCACACACCGTGCCATCTCCCTGGTGACTAATATAACGCTTCTGCCACACACTGTGCCATCTCCCTGGTGACTAATAGTATAACGCCGCTGCCCCACACTGTGCCATCTCCCTGGTGACTAATAGTATAACGCCGCTGCCCCACACTGTGCCATCTCCCTGGTGACTAATAGTATAACGCCGCTGCCCCACACTGTGCCATCTCCCTGGTGACTAATAGTATAACGCCGCTGCCCCACACTGTGCCATCTCCCTGGTGACTAATAGTATAACGCCGCTGCCCCACACTGTGCCATCTCCCTGGTGACTAATAGTATAACGCCGCTGCCCCACACTGTGCCATCTCCCTGGTGACTAATAGTATAACGCCGCTGCCCCACACTGTGCCATCTCCCTGGTGACTAATAGTATAACGCCGCTGCCCCACACTGTGCCATCTCCCTGGTGACTAATAGTATAACGCCGCTGCCCCACACTGTGCCATCTCCCTGGTGACTAATAGTATAACGCCGCTGCCCCACACTGTGCCATCTCCCTGGTGACTAATAGTATAACGCCGCTGCCCCACACTGTGCCATCTCCCTGGTGACTAATAGTATAACGCCGCTGCCCCACACTGTGCCATCTCCCTGGTGACTAATAGTATAACGCCGCTGCCCCACACTGTGCCATCTCCCTGGTGACTAATAGTATAACGCCGCTGCCCCACACTGTGCCATCTCCCTGGTGACTAATAGTATAACGCCGCTGCCCCACACTGTGCCATCTCCCTGGTGACTAATAGTATAACGCCGCTGCCCCACACTGTGCCATCTCCCTGGTGACTAATAGTATAACGCCGCTGCCCCACACTGTGCCATCTCCCTGGTGACTAATAGTATAACGCCGCTGCCCCACACTGTGCCATCTCCCTGGTGACTAATAGTATAACGCCGCTGCCCCACACTGTGCCATCTCCCTGGTGACTAATAGTATAACGCCGCTGCCCCACACTGTGCCATCTCCCTGGTGACTAATAGTATAACGCCGCTGCCCCACACTGTGCCATCTCCCTGGTGACTAATAGTATAACGCCGCTGCCACACACTGTGCCATCTCCCTGGTGACTAATAGTATAACGCCGCTGCCCCACATTAATAGTGCATAGGCCAGTGTTGGCTAACCTGTGACACTCCAGGTGTTGTGAAACTACGAGTCCCAGCATGCCTTAACTGCAAAAGCATAGCAGATACCTGACAAAGCATGATGGGAATTGTAGTTTCACAACACCTGGGTCCAGATTTACTAAGCTGTGGGTTTTGAAAGAGTGGAGAGTTTGCCCATAGCAACCAATCAGATTCTAGATCTTATTTAACTATTGTATTGTAGAGAATGCCAGCTAGAATCTGATTGGTTGCTATGGGCAAACTCTCCACTCTTTCAAAACCCACAGCTTAGTATGTGACACCTCAGGTGTTGTGAAACTACAATTCCCATCATGCTTTGTCAGGTATTTGCTATGCTTTTGCAGTTAAGGCATGCTGGGACTCGTAGTTTCACAACACCTGGAGTGTCACAGGTTAGCCAACACTGGTCTATAGGGAACATGACGCCAGAGGAGACATCTGGTCCAGGCACCGGGAATATAAAACACAGGTATTACATGCCACCGCTCAATAATAATCATGATACAGGAAAGGAGGAAAGAATCCTTCAATCGCTCCCTCCAAACCCACTTCTTCAGGTTAGCCTGCCCTTCCTCCACCCAAGTTACCTGCCCGTCCTCCACCCAAGTTACCTGCCCGTCCTCCACCCAAGTTACCTGCCCTTCCTCCACCCAAGTTACCTGCCCTTCCCATCCTCATCATTGTGTCTCCTGTTTATTTGCCCTCTCTCACTTAGCATGTTAGCTCTCTACTGTCTCTCTGTCCTTATTCACCTGCCTCTACACATATCCAGCATCTTTATTTTCCTTACATATTGTTGTTGTTTTTACTGTATTTTAATTTTGCTTTGTACATGTATTGTGTTCCTTATTCATGTTTTTAAATCCTGTGTTAATTATTGTATTGAATTATATATGTAACTATTGCCTTTGCTATAGCCTCTGTACGGTGCTGCGGATACTGTGTGGCACCTTATAAACAGTAATAATAATAATAATGAGTGCTCTGGGTCCACACTGCTCTGCCTTTATATACTCTTAATGTTACGAGATTGGGATGTATTTCGCTTCGGAGAATCTGCTCCCTAATTATCCATCATGTAGAAGCATTCGCTTTGGCCTCTGCGTTTCGGTTCCAGATAAAGAGTAAAGATAGGAAAACAAAACACATCACAAAGCATTTCCCCGACATTCCTCACCAAGTCCTTATATCTACACACCATGTAACATGAGGATATGCAGTGCACAGGACACAATACACTGAGGTAGCACCAGACCAGCACAAAACATGATGGTGTCAGGAGACCTCCGTGACACCCGCGCTCCAAGCTACTAATTAACAGAGCGATGGGGATTTGCAAGACAACCACAACTGCTGGGCCATTATCACACACAGCGAGTGAGCAAATATAAACCAAGGCTGAAATTACACCCGGGAGACTTCAATCAATACCTCAACAGTGCACAGGATAACGCACCAGCAGCCAGCAGGACCGGCCAAGAGGATAGAAATGCAAGTTACCGCTATGGCCAGATCTGAGCAGAGAGCGTGACGGGTTATACAGGTGCTGCGAAATTCTCCTACAAGTCACTATTACAGGTCCGTTAATTAGCCGATGACCAAGATGCACCCTAGACCGTCGCCTTCCACATGAGCGATATTCTCTGCATGGCTGCATATGAACACTATAGAGGTGATTGAGTAGCAGGAACCAGCGATAAGTCTGAACGGACGTCTCCTCTATTCACTATTTCCAGGTGAATGGACACCGCGCTCACAACAATTGGCTCCGATTTCAAGATGGCCGCCTCTATATTTAGCCTAAAGCTATTTGATTTTAAGTTATTGCGTTTATTTAATTTTAAGTCATTGAAATTAGATTTATTGGATACATTATATGGCTGCATTATATGGATACACTGCAATTTTAACATTAAAAAAAGCTTGGAAAAACGTTAAACCGCTGCATGGTTTCCATGGTTCCATATAGCAGCGGCAGGTGAGAAGCCATCGGTATCCCTCACCTGACTACAAAGACGATCGTATTGCTAACAATACAAAAAAGGTAACGCGCTATTCAGGAACCGTAGTGGACTATTGTCTCTGAATCTAACGTAAGCCAATAAAACACTTATTATTCCAGCGACTATGAAGGGTCACAGAGGCCATCTAGAACCTCAGGGTCCAGACAAGCAATGTGGCAAAACCTGGTGCAGTTTTAATGCATGTATCCAACATGCTTTAACGGAATAGGCAAAACTGATTTCAGACAAGGCATGCTGGAACTTGTAGTTTCACAGTCCCTGGAGAGCTGAAGGTTGGCCAGGCCCAGCATATATGGACAAACACTACACATAAACAAATACTACTACGTAAATATCCATCAGAGATGAATAATAGATCATAAAATAGAAAATTATAGCCACAAAACAAACATACAACAAAACACCAACGACCAATATTACTAATAACAAGTTATAACTTTTTTTGTTCTCTCCATATTTTAGTCGTGGACAAAAAGTCCCACAATCAGAGACAGGATTCGTAGTCCTCTGCTTCTAAAACTTTACAACATGAAGGTATTCCTGACTAGACGGGCACACCTTCTGCTGAGATGGGAGAACTGGATAACACACTCATTATACAAATACAGATCCTGCCTACATAATACTATGTTGTTTTCTGCTCAACAAACTGTCCTAGATTAGGAGCAGTATCAGCTTCTGCCATGCTGGACTGTGAAGCAAAGATTAGGAGCAGAGCTTTAAATAACATGTAGGAACAGCAATCATGTAGATTGTAAGCCATGTCTCCAAGCATCCTGTGCCCTAGGATCTGTAGTACTGACCGACGAGCAGACAGCATTGCTAAATATATATTGCTAAATACTGCCTCAACCTATCACCTATACAGATGTTGCTTTATGACCTCAGGTAAAGGCACTAGATCACAGGCAACAGATAACTATCCCAATTTAAAGAAGGCAAATGAATGGGGGGAGAGAGATGAAGAGATACGATCAGGGTGTAATGAACGCTGACGATTACATAAGACTATCTTTAGTGCAAAACAACAACAGGATTACATACATCTTAGGGGAAAAAGCTACGATCCGTTCTAGAAACCCAACTACAGGGAAAGGAATGAAAAAACCAGAGAGGTAGAGATAATAATCGCTCTTTAAATAAGTTTTTAGGACTATTTTTTTTTTTTTTAAGTGCAATAATACACAACAATCAATTCCACAATCACATGTAAACGCTTGTGCACTCACACAAATCATTAGCAAGACATTTCCTAATCTTGTGCAGATGATTTTCCTAGCTACCATTATTTATTGCCATTTCCAAACTTCCAGCCACAACTTTAAGAGACATTATAGATCTAAAGGCAACATGCTGCTGCTAAGATACAGATTAAATGTCAAGAATGCTGCTTAAATGACAGGTTTCTATGCACTGGAATAACCCTATAACCCCCATTATCACAACTGCTTTGGAACTGATCAAACTGAAAATGATTGTTACACTAATCAGATGAAGGGGAGCACCATATGCAGGTAAGATTCACCCTGATAAAGTCTGTATCTAAGTAATAAGAGGTGATATTAAAACAAAATAAAAGTGATCGTCTGAGTCACCAAAAAATGCACCTAAAATGCTTTACTCAAGATATATAAAATCCCTTGTTCCATTGTATAATGTTTCCACTTGTGCAAAGGGCTATGTAGATGTCCATGTATTATACACAAAAATTCTCCTATGAGGAATAAGCCATCTCTCTTCAAGGACTTTTATACCAACACAAACTTTTCTGTGCACTAAGCCCTCAAAAGTTATAGCTATAACACATTATCACATGAAAAAAACACAACTCAAATGGCAATGTACATTAAAATAAGGAAAAAAGAAACACCAAGAATTTAT
>WWET01007894.1:0-21524 GCA_011038615.1 Limnodynastes dumerilii | reverse complement strand
GGCGTGTCCAGAGTGGTATGGATGCAGGCGAAGATGTGTGTGCTGGGGGCGGCATTTCAGCTTGTGCACGAGCGAAGAGTTGTTGGCAAGAAATAGTTCCTGCTTAACATAGAAACATAGAAACATAGAAAGTGACGGCAGATAAGAGCCACATGGCCCATCTAGTCTGCCCATTTGTTTATTGAAAACTATACTGATCCTAGACCCTATTTACCTTCAATTTGGGTTTCAATTTAGGATACCCTTATATTTATCCCAGGCATGTTTAAATTGTTCTACTGTATTGGCCTCCACCACCTCAGATGGGAGAATATTCCATTTATCTATCACCCTTTCAGTGAAGTAATTTTTCCGCACATTTCCTTTGAATCTACCACCCTCCAGTTTGTATCCATGCCCTTGTGTTCTATTACACCTTTTCTTTTGGAAAATGGTACCCTCCTCTAGCTGGTCACAAGCCTTGATGTATTTGAAAGCTGCTATCATGTCCCCCTCTCCCTTCTCTGCTCCAAGCTATATATGTTTAGTTCCTCTAGCCTTTCTTGGTATGATTTGTTACAAAGGCCATGGACCATTTTAGTTGCTCTTCTTTGCACAGTCTCTAATGTATTTATGTCCTTCTGGAGATATGGCCTCCAGAACTGAACGCAGTATTCTAGGTGAGGGCGTACCAATGATTTATAAAGGGGCATCACTACCCCTCTCTCTCTTCTACTAATTCCTCTCCCTATGCAACCAGTCATCTGACTTGCCTTTCTCATTGCTTTGTTACATTGCTTGGCTACCTTTATGTCACATGAAGTAATGACTCCTAGATCCCTTTCCTTCTCGGTAGATTCTAATGTAATGCCATTAATGATATACTGAGCTTGTGGGTTTTTGTGCCCCAAGTGCATGATTTTGCACTATTTGGCATTAAACTGCAGTTGCCGCACTCTTGACCATTCCTCCAGTCTACCTAGATCATCCCTCATTTTCTGTACCCCTCCTGGCGTGTCTACCCGGTTACATATCTTTGTGTACCCTTCCTGGCGTGTCTACCCTGTTACATATCTTTGTGTTATCTGCAAAAAGGCATAATTTCCCCTCCATACCACAGGCAATATCACCTATAAAGATATTAAATAGCACTGGTCCAAGTACAGAACCCTGGGGTACTCCACTGGTGACCTTACCATCCCCAGAATGGATTCCATTTTTCTACAACCCTCTGTTGTCTATCTTGTAACCAAGATTGTATCCATGCAACTATCTTTAAATCCAATCCTAAAGTTTCCAGCTTATTTAACAGTCTGGATGTGGCACAGTGCTGAAAGCTTTACTAAAATCTAGATAAGCTATGTCTACAGCTCCCCCTTTATCTAATACTTTACTAACCCAGTCACAAAATTCAATAAGATTTGTTTGACATGCTGCTTGGGATCCTGTAAGTTAAGGGATTTAAGATACTGTACAATTTGTTCCTTTAACAGTGTCTCCAGTAATTTCCCTACTACTGATGTTAGACTCACTGGTCGGTAGTTTGACGCTTCTTCCCTACTTCCACTTTTATGCAGAGGGACAACATTTGCTGTTTTCCAGTCCTCTGGAATTACCCCAGTTATTAGTGACTGATAGGATAGAGGATAGAGGATAATGCATAAAGGTTAGAGGATTGTGCATAGAAGATAGTGAATAGATTCTCACCCACACTTTTGAGATTCGGTCACCATTTGTAAGTACCAAATCTAAGATGGCCTCTTTGCGAGTGGAATCTCTCACCAGCTGCTTAAGGGACACTCCCTGTTATGAATTTAATATGTCCCCACTTCTAGTGGAGCTTGCTGAAGACTTATCCCAGTTTACATCAGGTAGATTACAATCACCCATGATTATTACCTCCCCTTTTAATGCCATTTTAGCAATGTCTTGCAATAGGACATTGCCCATTTCCTCCTCTCGCCCTGGTGGCATTTATATCACTCCAATACGAAGAATAACCCCATGGGTTTCTGTGGTTACCCAAAGCGTCTCAGTTTTTTCTCCAATACTCCCTATTAAAGTTGAATTTAACCCTTCCTTAACATACAAGAATACTCCTCCCCCAATGTTTCCTACTCTATCCTTTCTAAATAAATTATATAGTACCTGTATATAGAGCACAGTATCACTACTATTATATTCTGTTATAACTCCCCATACCTGTAGAATGCGCACAATACCACTTCTATAATAATTTACATTTTTTTAAGTTATTATTATGTTCTACTATAACTCCTAATACCTGTATATAGAGCACAGGATCACTTCTATTATATTCTGTTATAACTCCCTATACCTGTAGAGGGCTCACAATACCACTTCTATAATAATAATAATCATCATCATCATCATCATCATTATTATTATTATTTTATTATGTTCTGTGATAACTCCTTTTTACATGTAGAGGGCGCACACCGCACATGGATAAATACGCACAGCTGGTGACACGTGATCAGTTTCACCCAGTAGCAGGAGAGAGAGCGCGGCGTATGTAATGTGCAGGACTGAGGGGACGGAGCATGCGCGTTAGGACTTGCCCATACTAGTGCCGGCTTCTCTGCCCACAGGAAGCGATACAACATCCGGCTCCTGAACTTTGGGGAGCATGGCTGGAAGTGTGAGGCGCCCTGAGCAGACCGGACCCCCGGAGCTGGTGAGTGCTGTAGCGTGTATCGGGGCACTGTAAGTCCCAGCATGCCTCCAGTCAGAGTGTCCGCTGTAGATGTGCTGCTGGAGTAGACCTGTAGAGGGTCCTGGATGTAGTGTCTGCCATGTCTGTGTAGCCCTGAGAATAGAGTGCCAGCATTGTGTCCCTGTAATGTAGAGTGCCAGCATTGTGTCCCTGTAATGTAGAGGTGTCACACTCCGCATCCCCTGCCAATAATCCATGCTGAGACACCCAGCGCCTCATACACTGCCCCATAGTAAGTGTACGGCAGCCTTCACCATCACTCCTAGCAGGCAGCAAATGAATACCACCAACACCTACATCATTACCACCTTCTACAGCGTAACCATCACTACCTACAGTACAGCATTACCATAATCATCACCACCACCTACACCATTACCACCACCTACAGCGTAACCATCACTACTTACAGTACAGCATTACCATAATCATCATCGCCTACATCATGACCATCACCACCAACATCACCTACATCATCACCAACATCATTAAGATCATCATCACCAACACCTACATCATCACCACAAGTGCCTACATCATCACCATCATTATCACAACAAGCGCCTACATCATTACCATCATCACCACCACCATTTCCATTATCGTCACCACTAACATCAGGGTTTCTGACATAATTAATTCCAAATATAAATTCACACCATATAATGTGCTCACAAAGGTGTTTAGTCTGCTGCAAGTTGATGTTTTATTAAATATCTAGATATCATCAGGATTTACTTCTTGATAAGTTCACTGAAAGGGTGATTGATAAGTGGAATAACCGTACACCTGGGGTGCTAGAGGATAACACAGGGATACAATGTAAGCCTGGGATCATATAGGGATAACCTAACTCATTCATTAAGGGTCACACAGGATCTAGAGTCAGCTTTAAATAAACAACTGTGTAGACTGAATGGGTTGTGTGGCTCTTGTCTGCCGTCACTTTCTGTATTTGTTATGTGATCCCTTATATTTATATCGGCCGATATCTTTGATGTTTAGCCCAGCCCCAGCTTTACTCGCAAAGTTAACAAATAATTTGTCTTTGGATTCTTTCAGTATTACAATGAAAGTGAAGCGAGGAAATACACACACAAGTAAGAACCTTTTCCTCCTCCTCGGTTCTGTCTGAGTGAACGTGCGCTGTTGTGTTGTATAAATAAAGTAACTTGTTCTTTTCCAGCTCCCGTATCATGGAGATCCAGTCACAGATGTCGGAGAGGGCGGTGGAGCTTCTGTGCTTGCCTGAGGACCAGCCGTGCTTCCTCCTGGATGTGGGGTCGGTTTCGTGGCTTGGTTGGAGTTGTTTGACGCGTATCTGATTATTGCTCTATTAATACTTCCTTCTCTTCTTTATTCTGTAGCTGTGGATCAGGGCTGAATGGAGACCATATATCTGAGCAGGGACATTACTGGGTTGGGATTGACATCAGCACGGCCATGCTGGGTGAGAGCTTGTCATTTTGTCTCTGTCTCGTTGAAGATCATTCTGTAATATCACAATTATGACTTTATCTCTTCCTAAAGACGTGGCCTTAGAACGTGAGGTGGAAGGGGATCTGATCCTAGGAGACATGGGACAAGGGGTCCCTTTTCGGCCTGGCACCTTTGACGGATGCATTAGGTATGAGCTTTATACAATGTGGGGGTCACTCTCCTAAGGGCCACATTAGACTAATACTGCAGCGTTATTGGTGTATTAGACTGTTGAAGGGATAGAGCGTGATATGAGCTGTGTGTTTTCCCGTCAGTATATCGGCCCTGCAATGGCTTTGTAACGCTGATAAGAGGAGTCACAACCCGATCCGTCGCCTCTTCCGGTTTTTCTCTACTCTTTACTCTGCGTTGGTGAGTATTCGGTGGAGGAGCGCTGTCCTGCAAACTAACGAGACTCTGACATAAACGTTAAGTCCATTTGTTCAGAAATACTTCAGTAGAGATTTATCAGTATAGATGCAGGTGATTTATCAGTATAGATGCGGGTGATTTATCAGTATAGATGCGGATGATTTATCAGTATAGAGAAGGTGATTTATCAGTATAGAGAAGGTGATTTATCGGTATAGATGCAGATGATTTATCAGTATAGATGCGGGTGATTTATCAGTATAGATGCGGATGATTTATCAGTATAGAGAAGGTGATTTATCAGTATAGAGAAGGTGATTTATCAGTATAGAGAAGGTGATTTATCAGTATAGAGAAGGTGATTTATCAGTATAGAGAAGGTGATTTATCAGTATAGAGAAGGTGATTTATCAGTATAGAGAAGGTGATTTATCAGTATAGAGAAGGTGATTTATCAGTATAGAGAAGGTGATTTATCAGTATAGAGAAGGTGATTTATCAGTATAGAGAAGGTGATTTATCAGTATAGAGAAGGTGATTTATCAGTATAGAGAAGGTGATTTATCAGTATAGAGAAGGTGATTTATCAGTATAGAGAAGGTGATTTATCAGTATAGAGAAGGTGATTTATCAGTATAGAGAAGGTGATTTATCAGTATAGAGAAGGTGATTTATCAGTATAGAGAAGGTGATTTATCAGTATAGAGAAGGTGATTTATCAGTATAGAGAAGGTGATTTATCAGTATAGAGAAGGTGATTTATCAGTATAGAGAAGGTGATTTATCAGTATAGAGAAGGTGATTTATCAGTATAGAGAAGGTGATTTATCAGTATAGAGAAGGTGATTTATCAGTATAGAGAAGGTGATTTATCAGTATAGAGAAGGTGATTTATCAGTATAGAGAAGGTGATTTATCAGTATAGAGAAGGTGATTTATCAGTATAGAGAAGGTGATTTATCAGTATAGAGAAGGTGATTTATCAGTATAGAGAAGGTGATTTATCAGTATAGAGAAGGTGATTTATCAGTATAGAGAAGGTGATTTATCAGTATAGAGAAGGTGATTTATCAGTATAGAGAAGGTGATTTATCAGTATAGAGAAGGTGATTTATCAGTATAGAGAAGGTGATTTATCAGTATAGAGAAGGTGATTTATCAGTATAGAGAAGGTGATTTATCAGTATAGAGAAGGTGATTTATCAGTATAGAGAAGGTGATTTATCAGTATAGAGAAGGTGATTTATCAGTATAGAGAAGGTGATTTATCAGTATAGAGAAGGTGATTTATCAGTATAGAGAAGGTGATTTATCAGTATAGAGAAGGTGATTTATCAGTATAGAGAAGGTGATTTATCAGTATAGAGAAGGTGATTTATCAGTATAGAGAAGGTGATTTATCAGTATAGAGAAGGTGATTTATCAGTATAGAGAAGGTGATTTATCAGTATAGAGAAGGTGATTTATCAGTATAGAGAAGGTGATTTATCAGTATAGAGAAGGTGATTTATCAGTATAGAGAAGGTGATTTATCAGTATAGAGAAGGTGATTTATCAGTATAGAGAAGGTGATTTATCAGTATAGAGAAGGTGATTTATCAGTATAGAGAAGGTGATTTATCAGTATAGAGAAGGTGATTTATCAGTATAGAGAAGGTGATTTATCAGTATAGAGAAGGTGATTTATCAGTATAGAGAAGGTGATTTATCAGTATAGAGAAGGTGATTTATCAGTATAGAGAAGGTGATTTATCAGTATAGAGAAGGTGATTTATCAGTATAGAGAAGGTGATTTATCAGTATAGAGAAGGTGATTTATCAGTATAGAGAAGGTGATTTATCAGTATAGAGAAGGTGATTTATCAGTATAGAGAAGGATAGATGCAGGTGATTTATCAGTATAGATGCGGGTGATTTATCAGTATAGATGCGGATGATTTATCAGTATAGAGAAGGTGATTTATCAGTATAGAGAAGGTGATTTATCGGTATAGATGCAGGTGATTTATCAGTATAGAGAAGGTGATTTATCAGTATAGATGCAGGTGATGTAAACCTTATAGAACCCCAGGATTCCTATGAGAGAGATTGCTGCCGGTATCTGTGCACCTGACTAATATATCGTGACAGAGCCGTATAAATGCAAGTCTTACTATATGGGAAGTGTGTTCTTTAATATGAAGGAAAGAAATGTTATGGTTCTATTTTTTCTTTATACAGAGATAAAACATAACATTCTTTTTAGTTGGAGAAAAAAGTATCTGGGATTTTTGTTGCATTTTTACATAATAATCGGTTAGTATTGTTGCCTTTTAATAGAGAATTTTAATAAAAAATCCTAATGATCATTTAAGGCAATGGTTAGACAAACGCCTATTATCTTTACTATCTTGTGTCTAGACTAGCAGGGCGTTTACAATGATAGTTTTAATAGTTATGTTTCACTGAGAACTATTTAGTTTCCTACCTATCGATATTCATGTGGTACATGACGATAAATAAGGCATCCGATGAACATTTGTTTCTCGCTATCCACCTGATTGTTAGATTCCTGGGTTTCGTGTTTGTGGTAACCATGCGCTTGTCTGTTTATTTTCGTTTAGCGCCGCGGCTCCCGCGCAGTTCTGCAGATTTATCCTGAGAATGCGGAGCAGGTGAGAGCTGTGTTAATTCTCTCATTATTTTGCTAGTTCGTGCTGTGACCGATCACCTGACATTACGGACATCTGTGTTAGCGGTCTTTCTGCGCCGCGTTCCGTCATGTTCCTCTTCACCATCTTGGTTTATTCCTTATTTTTACAGCTGGAACTGGTCACCGGCCAGGCGATGAGAGCCGGCTTCTCCGGGGGGATGGTCGTGGATTATCCCAACAGCACCAAAGCTAAAAAGTGAGTTGTACTACAAGCGAGCGTGTAACATACATTAATATTCCACTCTTTACATGTTACTATTTACAGTCTTATCTTTCTATTGCAGGTTTTTCCTATGTCTGTTTGTGGGTTCATCTGGGGTGTTACCTAAGGTGAGTGGCCTAGAATAGGACATCTGTAATGTGGGGTGTAATGTGTACTTATTGGTAACCTGTAAGATTCCTCCTTATTACAGGGTCTGGGAGAAGAGTCATCTGACCAGCAAATATCCAATCAAGCTTCATTCACCAATCAGAGGTAATACAGGTGTGTGTGCGCGTGTGTGTGTGTGTGTGCGCGTGCGTGGGCTGTTGTATATTGTTGTTCATTAGATGATGATACTCTCTGTGTGAGGTTTCTGTGTTTGTATAAAATGTTTATGGATATATTGCAATATTGAGGTGAATTCTGCATATGTTACTTATCAATGTATAGTTATATCTACAAATTGCCACCATTACCTCCAGTGTCCGGCCTCCGCCATCTCCAGACAAATGTATAAATGTCACGGCTACAACGACAACTGTCTGTGATGCTCTCAGATGTGCCTGCCTGTGCGCTCTGTCTGTCTGTGTGCTGTGTTTGATGTCTGCCTGTGCGCTCTGTCTGTCTGATGTGTCTGCCTGTGTGCTGTGTTTGATGTCTGTCTGTGTGCTGCGTCTGATGCGTCTGTCAGTGCGCGCTGTGAGAGATAAAGTCCTCTCACAGTCTTGTAGACAGACCGATAGTAAAGGGAGGTCCATCGTCATGGCTGCTCCGAGGTGCTGCCGTGTTTTCCTTCCTCCCACATTATTTATCTGTATAAATGAAAATCCATCTTATAACATTCAGGAACCGATTTAAAAACGCCAAAGGGAAATCTGTGAAGAAAAGCAGAGACTGGATCCTGGAGAAAAAAGAACGGCGCCGGCGGCAAGGGAGGTGAGTGTGACGCCATAAATCACGGCAGTGCGAGAGCCGGGGATCGGGAATATGGACTTGTGCGCTATAGTTAGCGGAATAGTGTATATCCAGCTAAACACAGCCCATGTCTGTGCTTCATGTAACACACAAGTACATAACACTTCAGTATATTCAAATAAATTGTTACTATGACGATGGGTATTATAAACACCGCGTAATGTGGATGTGATTATTATACATGGCCTCCAGTATTAAACAGCCATCGTCCAGTTATGATGCGCGTTGTACATCGTTCTGCATGCTTAGACTATGAGTGAGAGGGACGCCATTATATGCAGTGTCACTCTTAGAATTCAGACCCTCTCCCACTACTATCACTTGTCTGTCCATACAGGGAGGTTCGTCCAGACACAAAGTTCAGCGGCCGGAAGAGAAGACCTCATTTTTAGTGACTGACGGCTCTGCTGTTGTACTACAGAGACATTGCGGTGTGTTGTATACATTGGATTATAATCGTGTGCTGGACAATAAACCGACCTGGAGTGATTCCGAGATTGTGCTGTACAAATGGCTGCATGAAATGGCGCTCAGCCGTGCCAGAAACGCTGAAAGCAACACGGCGTCTCGTCACAAGGATTACCGAGTGCTTGAGAAACGCGGGCGATGTAAAGAAAATAAATGGAAATATTTAATTATTATTTTGTGTGTGTTTTAACAACCAGTCAATGATTGTAATTTCTCCATCCTTTATATGCGTGTAATTTCTCCATCCTTTATATGCGTGTAATTTCTACATCCCTTTAGATGCATTTTTGCCTATGTATAATTAGTTATCCCCCTCTCCGAGCCTGCAGGAACTAACAAAGGGGCTGATTCAGAGTTTGGGGTAAGGGTAAAACAGGTGGAAGGGAACAGCTCAGATAAACCATTGTGCACAATAGATAATTCATCTTAAATCTTTTGCATGCAGGGAAAATACATGACTTTCGCACATAAAACTCACATACTGCACAGCCTTCTGCTTAATCTATGAATAAGAAACTTCACTAATCAATTTTCATTTTGCTTTCACAATTAAACATCTCCCCCCTCGCAGCTCAATATGGTACAGCTCCGGTCTACACTTACTCCTATAAAATATATGCTTAGCTCTGAATCAGCCCCAAAGTGTCTGCATCTGTGTGTCAGAAGTAATTACATGGAGAGGGATATAAAAGTGAGGGGAATCCCATTAAATTTCCACGTGTTACATTTATCTGCTCTGAACTTTATATTTAAAAAGATTTATCTGTGTTTTATTTTTATCTTGTGGATAATCACCATTACGTTAAGATAAAATTAGCTGCAAATCCGGGACAACGATGACTTTTACCTGTATAATAAATCCGATTTCACAACCTGGTCGTGGAAAGTGAAACTCTCTTCTGGAGCGGCTGCCCTGTCACTCTACATTATACAGAGTACAATACAAAATCCTATTACTATCTTACATTCCATCAACAGGAATGATGGTCCTCCTTCATCTCAAGATACATCCCAGCTCTCAGGTCTTCATCGGACATACAGCTCCTCCACACTAACCCAATGTCCTGATTCCCAGTCACAGGACATACAGCTCCTCTACACTAACCAAATGCTCTGATTCCCAGTCACAGGACATACAGCTCCTCTACACTAACCAAATGCTCTGATTCCCAGTCACAGGACATACAGCTCCTCTACACTAACCAAATGCCCTGAATCCCAGTCACAGGATATACAGCTCCTCTACACTAACCAAATGCCCTGAATCCCAGTCACAGGATATACAGCTCCTCTACACTAACCAAATGCCCTGAATCCCAGTCACAGGATATACAGCTCCTCTACACTAACCAAATGCCCTGAATCCCAGTCACAGGATATACAGCTCCTCTACACTAACCAAATGCCCTGAATCCCAGTCACAGGATATACAGCTCCTCTACACTAACCAAATGCCCTGAATCCCAGTCACAGGATATACAGCTCCTCTACACTAACCAAATGCCCTGAATCCCAGTCACAGGATATACAGCTCCTCTACACTAACCAAATGCCCTGAATCCCAGTCACAGGATATACAGCTCCTCTACACTAACCAAATGCCCTGAATCCCAGTCACAGGATATACAGCTCCTCTACACTAACCAAATGCCCTGAATCCCAGTCACAGGATATACAGCTCCTCTACACTAACCAAATGCCCTGAATCCCAGTCACAGGATATACAGCTCCTCTACACTAACCAAATGCCCTGAATCCCAGTCACAGGATATACAGCTCCTCTACACTAACCAAATGCCCTGAATCCCAGTCACAGGATATACAGCTCCTCTACACTAACCAAATGCCCTGAATCCCAGTCACAGGATATACAGCTCCTCTACACTAACCAAATGCCCTGAATCCCAGTCACAGGATATACAGCTCCTCTACACTAACCAAATGCCCTGAATCCCAGTCACAGGATATACAGCTCCTCTACACTAACCAAATGCCCTGAATCCCAGTCACAGGATATACAGCTCCTCTACACTAACCAAATGCCCTGAATCCCAGTCACAGGATATACAGCTCCTCTACACTAACCAAATGCCCTGAATCCCAGTCACAGGATATACAGCTCCTCTACACTAACCAAATGCCCTGAATCCCAGTCACAGGATATACAGCTCCTCTACACTAACCAAATGCCCTGAATCCCAGTCACAGGATATACAGCTCCTCTACACTAACCAAATGCCCTGAATCCCAGTCACAGGATATACAGCTCCTCTACACTAACCAAATGCCCTGAATCCCAGTCACAGGATATACAGCTCCTCTACACTAACCAAATGCCCTGAATCCCAGTCACAGGATATACAGCTCCTCTACACTAACCAAATGCCCTGAATCCCAGTCACAGGATATACAGCTCCTCTACACTAACCAAATGCCCTGAATCCCAGTCACAGGATATACAGCTCCTCTACACTAACCAAATGCCCTGAATCCCAGTCACAGGATATACAGCTCCTCTACACTAACCAAATGCCCTGAATCCCAGTCACAGGATATACAGCTCCTCTACACTAACCAAATGCCCTGAATCCCAGTCACAGGATATACAGCTCCTCTACACTAACCAAATGCCCTGAATCCCAGTCACAGGATATACAGCTCCTCTACACTAACCAAATGCCCTGAATCCCAGTCACAGGATATACAGCTCCTCTACACTAACCAAATGCCCTGAATCCCAGTCACAGGATATACAGCTCCTCTACACTAACCAAATGCCCTGAATCCCAGTCACAGGATATACAGCTCCTCTACACTAACCAAATGCCCTGAATCCCAGTCACAGGATATACAGCTCCTCTACACTAACCAAATGCCCTGAATCCCAGTCACAGGATATACAGCTCCTCTACACTAACCAAATGCCCTGAATCCCAGTCACAGGATATACAGCTCCTCTACACTAACCAAATGCCCTGAATCCCAGTCACAGGATATACAGCTCCTCTACACTAACCAAATGCCCTGAATCCCAGTCACAGGATATACAGCTCCTCTACACTAACCAAATGCCCTGAATCCCAGTCACAGGATATACAGCTCCTCTACACTAACCAAATGCCCTGAATCCCAGTCACAGGATATACAGCTCCTCTACACTAACCAAATGCCCTGAATCCCAGTCACAGGATATACAGCTCCTCTACACTAACCAAATGCCCTGAATCCCAGTCACAGGATATACAGCTCCTCTACACTAACCAAATGCCCTGAATCCCAGTCACAGGATATACAGCTCCTCTACACTAACCAAATGCCCTGAATCCCAGTCACAGGATATACAGCTCCTCTACACTAACCAAATGCCCTGAATCCCAGTCACAGGATATACAGCTCCTCTACACTAACCAAATGCCCTGAATCCCAGTCACAGGATATACAGCTCCTCTACACTAACCAAATGCCCTGAATCCCAGTCACAGGATATACAGCTCCTCTACACTAACCAAATGCCCTGAATCCCAGTCACAGGATATACAGCTCCTCTACACTAACCAAATGCCCTGAATCCCAGTCACAGGATATACAGCTCCTCTACACTAACCAAATGCCCTGAATCCCAGTCACAGGATATACAGCTCCTCTACACTAACCAAATGCCCTGAATCCCAGTCACAGGATATACAGCTCCTCTACACTAACCAAATGCCCTGAATCCCAGTCACAGGATATACAGCTCCTCTACACTAACCAAATGCCCTGAATCCCAGTCACAGGATATACAGCTCCTCTACACTAACCAAATGCCCTGAATCCCAGTCACAGGATATACAGCTCCTCTACACTAACCAAATGCCCTGAATCCCAGTCACAGGATATACAGCTCCTCTACACTAACCAAATGCCCTGAATCCCAGTCACAGGATATACAGCTCCTCTACACTAACCAAATGCCCTGAATCCCAGTAGGGCATGCTAGCACTTGTGGTTCTCCAAGCGCTAGCATGCCCTGCCATCCTTGGGCATGCTGATGATTGTAGCACTACAATCATCAGCATGCCCTATACTTGCAAATTTTTTTTTCCCCCTATCCGACGCTAGAAACAGATTTTCTTTTACTGTTGCCATAGCAACAGTAGACAACTGTGCACCAATCAGGAGGCAAAGTGAAAGACCCGGGTTGAAAAAAACCCTGGACCTTTCACATTGCCTCCCTTCCCGGGTTGGACCCGGGAAAAAACCCTTCTTTGAAATCCTGGGTCTTTTGACCCTTTCACATCACCACGAAATACCCGGGATTTTTGCAGAGACCAGGGTTTTTGGCGAAAATCCCGGGTATTTTGTGGTGATGTGAAAGGGGTATCAGTGTATAACCCTGTACATAGAACTATACTGAACCTGTCTCTCGCTATATTGTACGTTTACACAAGACACTACATCTCTTTATACAATTTTCACAATTTATTAAAATAAAGTGCAGCTGTGTCCAGGATGAGGGATGTGGGGAAGGCACCGGTCTCGTCTTACATTACATCCTCATCTGATTTCAAGTTGCTTTATACTAATATTTAAACAACTAAAAATGAATAAATAAAACATTAAAATCTTATGCACCTCAAATATATTATCCCAGGTCTTCCGCCACCAGCATCAAGGTCACTTTTCATCATGAATTGCAACAATATGAATCTCTGAACCTTCAAGTACATGAATTGTCATAGATGGTAGATAATGAGTCATATAATTATATACATACACACCTATGTACTTTGGACACTGAACAGTCTCTAGGCCAATGGAAACACAAGGTTATGATTCTGTGACAGGAGACAGCTCTGTGTTCAAGCAGCAATGAATCCTCTCCTATTTCTCCACAATCTCTGGCACATACAGTACAGAGGCTTATAAATTAAAATCCGATATCCCTGAGCAGTCATTAGGTTACACCGTTTCCACAATGCTATTATTGAGAGGGCCTATTCCAGTGAGGGGCCTGGGAGCTGTCATTTTGGTGCTGCTGTCCAATATTTGTCATAGCATTTAATACCTGTATAAGACTCTGGCTTGCCTGCTATCACACGTCAGAGTTTTCTATTAATGTATTGTGTAAAGTAATCACCAGTGCTCTTGGTGACCAGCTCTTTGGATGCTTAGATAGTGTTTCAGGTTGAGTAACACTGGTTTATTGAATAGGGTTAGCCTCTCAATGACACAAGCAAAACGGTGGCAGATAGGAATAAAAGCAGGGCAGAGAACTCGTTCATCCTGTTTAAGCGCTTGGGAAGGTTTTTCTCTTGCTTCTTTTTCTCTATATGTTCCCTCCTCTCCTTCCAGAGCTGCTCCCGGGCCAGCTGCTCCCCATAATGTGCCTGATAGAAGGCGTCAAAATCAAACATAGGTCTGACGGGTGAATTGGAGGCGGAGGCGCCAGACGTCTCTCTCTGGCCTGATGCATCTTTAATCGTGGATCCGCTACTCTTTCCGTTGGGCTTCTTCGCTGACCGGACGTCACTTAAGCTCAGGGTCCCCCGGTCGTACTTCTTCCTCAGGCTGACGCTTCCGAGGATGTTGTACGCTTCAGTCACCAACCCAAACTGTCTGGCCGAGGCCTCGTCACCGCTGTTCCGATCCGGATGGAAGCGGAAAGACTGCTTGTAATATGCCGTCTTGATCTGGGCCTGTGTGGCTTTTCCAGACACCTCCAGGATGTCATAATAAGCGGTAGGGCTCCTGTACAGAGGGGGAACTGAATCCGCGGCGCCGTTGCGGCGACTTCCATTCTCAGAAGATCTTGCCCACCGTGAGAAGAAAACTACCCCCTGCCTGGTGTTCAGCAATCTACAAGATGGAGGCAGCTGGGCACTAAGATTCCTACCACCCGGTATACCCTCCTCCACACAACGCTGCCAGGATCTTCCACGGAACAACCTCAGGCTGGCCTCCGCCATCTTACAGGGGCAAAGGCGAGTATTAAATGAACCAATGGCACAACATAATGTCAAACGGCGTTGTTTATGGTATCCTTCCAAGAGATCACTCAACTCTCTCAACCAATCATAGTCTTCAGAAGAAACCTAAAACAAAAATGTGAATGAATAAAACTGGTGTTCAACCGTAAATGAAAAGCGTCCCCAAACCAGAGCGCTAATGCTTCAAGTGGAGGCCATTTTGTCATGGACCATTTAATGTAATACAGTTAATGAATTTCTTACTGACAAAGACACGATGACCATCTAAATCATCCTGTGAATGTGTGATACATAGAATGTGACTATCTTCATGTGTGCATCTATATAGACGTGGGCTAAAGGACCGGGCCCAGAGCCGGGGGACTGATAGCTCCATGTGCGGGAAAATATTAAGGGTCCTCTATTAGGGTTTGGGAATGGCATGCTATATACAGTGTATACCCAGAATATACCCCACATACATTACACTGTACTGGTTTATGGCAGTGTGCTGGGGCAAGCAGATTACCCCCCTGCCTTTCATGCACCTGTTTAACATTTACCTAATAAATTGATTGAGCAACTTCCATTCTGGTTTTATACTGTATACAGCATGCCATTCCCAAACCCTAATATATTCACACAGTAAGCACGAAGATAGTCACACATTCTGTGTCTCACGTATTTACAGGATGAGATTTAGATGATAAACAAGTCTCTGTCAGTAATAAATTCATATATTACATGCTGCAATACACGATAATGTATATTAATAGACATATCTTCCAGCACACACGTGAGTAAGAGGCGGTCACACTGACAGTCTATGGAGGTTACCAATTACTATGGGGTCATGTTAAGCAGCGCTGTGATCTCATGCACACCCTCCCATGTATCAGAGTATGCAGCGTGCAATACACTGTAATGTATAATAGACTTATATCGGTTACACAGAGTCTATGGGGTCATGTTTAGCAGCGCTGTGACACCATGCACACCCTCCCATGACCTCATGCACACTCTACTGTGACCCCATGCACACCCTCCCATGATCTGTGTGTGTTTTCAGGGTATTACATAGTGTTGCAGGGATTGTTGTACATGTGACATTTATTCCCCAGTTACAGAGATATCTTATGACTGGTGTCCCGGCCATTGGGTATTGCTCCTCCTCAATGGTCAGCATGGAACCAGTAATACTAGTTCCACTGGCTGAGAACCCTGTCTATGCAGCAGGTGCCCGGTCACTGTTCTGTGTATAAGAGCCAGTGCCCTGTCGTGGTGCACAGACCCTGAGCTGCCTGTGTAGCCGGTGTCCGGTGGTGTACACGGCGCTCCCTCCCGGTGTGCCCAATACCTGGTCCCAGAGATCGTTTGAAGGTCTGACGGCCGCCCGGAGGAGCCTGGGAACAGCGGGCGGGGTCACGTTTAGCTGTACTTCCGGTGTCTCCGGAATGGTCACGTGGCCGTGACGTCACAAGGCTCCTGCATCATTATACAGACAGCATATAAAGCTCTGAGAGGGCGGAGCATGCGCACAAGCACTTGCCCATACTAGAGCCGGCTTCGCACAGGAAGTGACGTAACATCCGGCTCCCGAGTGCTGACCTTTCCTTGCAGTGTGGAGTAGTCAGCTGCTGGTGGAGGTGAGGGCTAAACACTGTCCAGCTGTAATAATGGGTGTCTGGGACTTGTAGTTCTCCAGCAGCTCCATGGTCTGGATGATATAAGTAGTGGTACTTCACAACATACAGATATTTGTTATTGTGCCTCAGGAAGCATGTGATAAGGGATTATACTGTGATTTGATGCTTCTCTGTGCAGATCAGTGGCAGAGCAGCGCCATCTAATGGCCACATTGGGAGAAAAACCATAAACATTTAGAAATATGAATTTCATACCCAAAATTTTACTGCCCAGAACAGCCAGTGCGGAGACCCTACGGCCCCTGGACGTGCCTGGCCGCTGTGGGTGCGTCAGCCGTGGCAGCACGTGGTCCAATCTGTATTAAATCTCTGCATTATTCTTGTTTTTCCTCAGGTGTCTGATCCCAGGATGCTGTCCCGTCTCAGAGGAACGTGTCTGCCGCTGGCCCTTAAGGTGAGCAGGGTCTGAATATACAGGTCTAAAGCTGCGTACATGCAGGGGCGTTCCTGACGATAACGGTGCTCATCACACAATGTAAACATCTTCCCAGTGTTTACTGTCCAACGATGCTGCAAAATCATCTGAGGCAGCAAACAATCGTTTAATTAGATTTTTGGGAGCTTCTCATTTTCAAGATCAGCGATGCCCAATTTCTACTTCATTCTTCATAGCGTATTGTTAAGACTGAACAATCCATCGGGGAATCGCGTCATTGAGGCCAGTGCAAAAATTGGCTTGAGAATCGTCACTAATTACAGAAACAATGTTGAATCCTTACAAAAAAAAATTCCATTATGTCCTTAGTGTAAACCAGATCAGATTGATAAACTTCATCTGGGAGGGTGAAAATGGCCACAGACTGAGAGATTATCTGGAGCTCAGGTGATCAATTGAGTGGAACATCTGATTGATCCAGTGATCTGTCCCCGTTTTGTCCATGTAATGGGCATTGTGGGCCGATATGAGAGATCACTGAGTCTGACGGAGTGATCATGTGACTTTATGGCCAGCGTTGCAGTTTAATTAGATGTTTTATCGAGTTATAAAATGACTTTCAGTTTTGAATAATTGGGGCGTCTGTGATAATGATTAACGTGCATTGTGATAGTAGCGGGTGTGTGGTTTGAGAGGACTGTGCTTTATATATATCTAAAGATAATGAAGAGAAGGAAAATATCATTTGATTCTTATTTTCTCTTGCAGGTCTCTAAGGTGATTGTACCAATATGTAGACAAAGTACATTCTCTCCAATAACCAGCAACTGTTATACCAAAAGACCCGTGTCTATCCGCACTCCCCTTCCGATACTGCGTCTCTCCACCATAAACCTCAGCTGTGGACTTCACACCTCCTCCGTCCACCGTCAGAAGAGAAGAAAAAACCCAGCGGACACGGACTACTTTGCTCTGATGGGCGATTACATTCAAGAGCTAAAGAAAGCCCCGAAGGGCGCGATGCCTCTCAGTCTGGTTGGACTTATCCCCCTCGTGGCTGTACCGCTAACCATGGACTTCACGCAGTGTTACCACCCGGATCTGGCCTTTCTGCAGATCGCCTGCGCCAACTGTATACTGAGCTTTTTCGGAGGGGTACGTTGGGGGTATACGATCCCGGAGAGCAATCCCGCGAGGATGGGTTTATTTCTGGGCGCCGTTCTACCGTACACAGCCTGGATGTCGCTGATTCTCTGGCAGGAAGTCGGGGCGTCAGCGTTGATGCTGATCGGGGGTCTGGTTGCTCTGATGTTCGGGGGTGCTGGAATGATCACCTCTTTTCCAGTGTGGCTGAATTTTCTGAAGACTGTATTCTGCATTGTAGCTTTTATCTCCATTGTATCTACCATGTGGATGTCGTCCATTTATCCAGAGAAACCATCAAAGACAGAGAGTCAGGAGAACGGCTCCACTTAGGACGAATCCAAACTTAGGAAATGGTTTTATGTCCGAGAGCTAAACATTTCCATAGGGAGAACTTGTGGTGATTTATTAAAGACAAAAACCTCTATTGCCCTGAAAGAAATAAGTGTCCTGGTCAACAACAGGGATTTTATTACCGTGACCGGTGCATGAGGTCGGGATTACTGATAACTGATAAAAATCTTTGGAAAATGCTTTGTTTGCCGGGGAGTGGAGGCTCGTCTGTGCACAGCGGACATTCTATCAGAAGATGCAATACCAATGGACAATATAAAACTCCAGGTTTAGTGACAATTTTCATAAAAAATAAATACTAAAGATTACAGCACGTTACAAACGTTTTCTTGTTTGACAAAAATGTTGTGTGAATTTCAGATATAAATCTTTTCAGTGTCTGAAGTGCATAAATCAGCGTAGCCTGGACTGAGGGGAGCCAACAGAACTCTGGACAGGGGTGAGGGGAGGAGAGAGCTGGAGCATTACCAGCGTCACTGCGGGTCCATGCATGCGCAAAAAAGAAGCTGCTGTGACATCACTTGTCTGAACGGGGATCTAATGCTCCCCCTAGCGCAGATATCTGGAGATAAAGTTTGCAAGTTGTTGCTTATCGTCTGTTCTGGTTGATGGTGGAAAGCGTAAGAAATATATTTCAATGTAATTTATAGCATTTTTATTCATGGTATGAAACTGTAATCCTGTCTTTACACATCTCTAAACATCTCAATACATAATATTTAAATAAGTCCTAAAAAATAAATATTCTATTTTCACAGATTATTATTTTTTTTTTTAACTAATATCATTTTACTACATACAAACGCTCCGCCGCGGAGGTGAATCTAGTTATTTTACACAAATCTTTGCACCAGTTCATGGAAAAATAAGTCTGTTTCCGGCCTGTTCTGTATTGTGGAGACAGACGGTGATCGGAGGGAAATGGCAGAGATCATCTGCGCTGCGGACAGAGAGATTGACGTTTACGCTTTTGTTGCTGTCTATTGCAGTAAACTGCAGACCCGTTTCTCCACATCTGCGACCAACGCGCTCTGTCATTGTGACCCCCGATGTACGTAGAAAAAGCTTTATTGTAACAGAATTCAGTGAACATGATCAAAAAGTGAAACAATTCCTCCTGTTTTAGGTGGAAGGCAGTAAATTCGCCTAACGCAGCGATACTGCTGGATATCTTGCTCCGCAGCATCGTCTTTCAGGCGATTAAACCTCCCATTCTCCATGCGGGGGTGGCAGGACCGGCCTGTGCCACTCTCAGGATGCCCAGTCTCTTGCTGGTTGTGATTAGTCAGCGACGCGATGTGATTGGCTCCCATCAGAGTACGGCCAGGCTGCCCTCACAGCGACTGGTGATCATGCTGCCGATCTCTGTCCAAGAATCTGTGTGCGGGTTGTAAACTTCCACAGAGTCCGAGGTCACAGGAGCCGCGAAATGGACGGTGGCTCTTCCTCCAGCGGCATAGAGCAGCCCGTTCACACTGGCCACCGATACGCCCGCTCTTGGAACGTT
Source organism: Limnodynastes dumerilii (assembly GCA_011038615.1). NCBI lineage: Eukaryota > Metazoa > Chordata > Amphibia > Anura > Limnodynastidae > Limnodynastes > Limnodynastes dumerilii. The sequence continues at coordinate 1,586 of WWET01007894.1, read as the reverse complement.
CATTGGCGCCACTTCCACCCACTGTTCCTGTACAGGACACACAGCACAAACAAGCAGCAGAGAGAGATCATCAGGTGTTGTGTTTAATGAGCACAAGGTTCTGATATGAAGACATTTTATATCTAAAACTAAAAACAGGAACAAATTTATCTCAATATGTACATCACTAAGAGTTCAACCAATCAGATCATTTGGAGACAGTGACATCACTGAGAATGCAGCCTATCCAGTCACTAGGAGCCAGTGACATCACTGAGAATGCAGCCTATCCAGTCATTAGGAGTCAGTGACATCACTGAGAGTGCAGCCTATCCAGTCACTAGGAACATTTGCTTCTTTTGTCCTGTACATTGTTGCCAAACTCCTGATACCTCAATGTCGGTGGCACAAGTGGCTAACTGTAAACCCTCTTCCTGAATCACACCGGGCACTGCCAGGGACAACTAGATTGGGCAGTGGTTTTGATGTCTTTGTCTCGTGTCACCAGCAGAGTATGCCAGGATTTATACCTCCTCGAAGGAGAACCTCTCCACCGTGTTTAGAGCGTCCTGTCGATCATTCCAACCGCCCACCGCGTACAAGCAGTCATTTAAGGACGCCAGGCCCAGATACGCCCTACGGGTGCCCATGGAGGGGAGTACCGTCCAGCGCTTGCCAATGGGATCAAACACTTCTGCTGAGGAAAGTTCTGACCCCTCGCCACCAATTCCACCGACCACGTAGATCAGCCCTAGGAAAGAGAGCGACAGCGTGGCACTATAGTGAAATGCTCATCTCACAATAGAAAACGCAACACGATGGCACCTCTAGTGGCGGGGGGATCATAATGCATGTGGTAAATAACTGGAGAGACAATGACAGCACCTTGAATGGCATGATGAAAGAGTAGATTCAGTGGGCCAGTGCCTCTAGTGGCCAGGGGCTTATAGTACATGTGGGCACATAGACTGGATTCAATGTGATAGAGCCTCTAGTGGCCGGATGATGAGCAGCACTGTTATATTTGTTTCATTATAAGCCCCGTCTCCCACAAACAGGAAACTATATTTTAAAACTCATTATCCAATATGAAAGGAGATGCACATTTCCCTTTAAGTTGCGCTACCATTAAAAGGCAGCATCTAATGGTACCTCCCACTCGTGCCCCCTCCTTAATAAAGTAGTGCTAGCTGTGTATTACGGGCCGGCTAGAAGCGGAGTTTGTGCTATGTCCGGGGATTCTGTGGCCCTCACCTTGTCTCTCGCAGCAGGCAAAGTTATATCGTGGCACAGACATTGTACCGATGGTCTGCCAGGCATTGTCATCCGGTGAGAACCGCTCAATGCCATTCCCAATCTCCGACCCCACCCAGCCACCTGCGGGAAATCAGACAGGAGAGGTCAGCGGGTCATAAATCACAGGGCAGAGTCATTCATAGCAAATCACATCAACGGAGCGGATCCAGAGTGTTATAGAAGAGGAAAATTACATCAGATTAAAATCACACTGAACGGCAAGGGAGACAAATGTCATTGTTACGGAAACTGTATTAGAGATGAGGTGATAAATAACAGTGTAAGAATATAATAATATAATAGTATTAGAG